>MU376481.1:0-15077 GCA_022495205.1 Hypoxylon sp. FL1150 | reverse complement strand
TGTAAAAGTGTTAGTGCGGGGGTACGATATGCGGAACTTGAATACTGCGCACGAAACTTGGGGAGAGCGTACTGCGCAAATAGTGTTGCTCTTTTATAATTTTAAAAAAATAATTATATTATGATTTTTTTCTTAATAAATTTTAAATTTAATATTATTTTTAAAAGAATTATATTATAATATATTTTAATTTATTTAAATTATAATTAAATTAATAATTAAATATTTAAATTAATTAAAATTTAAAATTAATTTTATAAAATTATTTAAATATAAATTTAATATTTATAAATGAAATTTTATTATTTTTAATTTAAAAATATATATAAATATAAATGAATTCCTAATAAAAATTTTCAAAAATATAAATAAAAAGTTTTTAAAAATATATATAAAATTTAAAAAATAATTATTTATCTTAAAAATTTAAATTAATATGATAAATTATATTATTTTAATTATATAACTTTTTAATTAATTTAGTTTTTAATTTAATTTTTTTATTTATTTTAATTTTTTTATTTATTAATATAATTATTAAAAGTTTAAATAATTTAAAATTTAAATATATAATGAAATATTAAATTAAATGAAATATTATATATATATATATATATATATAATTAAAAAAAATTTTAATTCCAAATATATATTAATAAAATAAATTAATTTTAATTTATTTAGAAATTAAATTTTTAAAATAATATAATTTTTATATTTTTTATTTTATAATATTTTATATATATTATTTTTTATAATTTTAAATTAAATTTTTTAATATATATATTAAATTAATAGTTTTTTTAAAAATTTTAATATAAATTAATAAAAAAATTATAAATATAATAAAATATTAAAATTTTAAATATATATATAATTAAAAAAAATAATTAATTATAAATATATATTAAAATATATATTAATAAAATGAATTAATTTTAATTTATTTATAAATTAAATTTTTAAAATAATATAATTTTTAAATTTTATATTTTATTATATTTTATTATATAATTTTTAAATTAAATTTTTTTAATATATATATTATGAAATTATTAATTTTTTAAAAATAAAAAAAGTAATATTGTTTACGTAATAAAATAATTATTATTTATTATTTTTAATTTAAAAAATTATATTATAATTATTATTTAAATTATTATTTATTTAATTTTATATTTTTATATAAATTTTAAATTATTATTATTAATTTAAAATATAAATCGTTTATATTTTTTTATATTTTTTAAAATTAAATAAATTATAAAATTATATTTTTAAATAATTAATAAAAATCATTTAATATTTAATAATTTTAATATTTCTAATATATTTTTTATTTTTATTTTAATAAAAATTTCTTTTATTAAATAAATTTAATTTAAAGTATTTAAGAATATTAATTAATAATATTTATATATATTAAATGTAAATTATATATAATATATTATTATTAAAAAATATATATTATTTTTTAAATAAATAAAATATTAATTATAAAAAAGTTTTATAATTAAAATATAATAATTTAAATCTAATTAAAATGAAAATTAAAATTATAAAATTAATATATTTAATAATTTAATTTTATATAATAATATTACATATAAATTTTATTAATTAATTAAATAAATATATTAAATAATTTTTATATTTATTATTTTATTTTATTTTAATTTTTTTATATATTAATATAATTAAAATTATAAATTTATATTTTCATATAATTCTTTTTAATATTTTTTATATTATTATATATAATTATATATTAATAATAAAAAAATTTAAATTAATATTATATTAAAAAAATATTAAATTTAATTATTAATTATATTTTATATTTTATATATTATTTAAACTTTATTATTTTAATAATATTATATATTTTTATTAAATTTATAATTAATATTATAATAATAAAATAAAAGTTTTTTTATGAAAAAAAAAATTTATTAATATTATTAATTTTATATTAATATAATAATAATTAATAATAATTTAATAATTTTAAATTTATAATTATTATATTAAATATTTATTAATAATAAATAATAATAATTTTTATAATTAATATTAATTAATAAAAATATTATAAATATTATAAAATACTAAGGTTTTATATATATATATAATTAAAAAATAATAATTAATTATAAATATATATTAAAATATATATTAATAAAATAAATCAAATTTTTAAAATAATATAATTTTTAAATTTTATATTTAATTGTTTTTTATATATATTATATTTTATAATTTTTAAATTAATATTTTTAATATATATATTAATAATTAAAAAAAATGAAAAAAAATTATTTTATTTTTTAAAATTTAATTAATTATTATAATATAAAATAATAATTTTTTAATATAATATTTATTATATAATTTATAAATTAAAATTATTAAAATAAATATTTTATTAATATAATTAATTTTTCATTAATTATTAATATGTATATAAAGGGGATTAATTTAAAAATTATGAAATATAATATATATAAAACGTAATAAAATTTAAAATCTAAAAGTTATGTTATTTTAAAAACTTAATTTATAAATAAATTAAAATTAATTTACTTTATTAATATATATTTTAACATATATTTATAACTAATTATTTTTTTTTAATTATATATATACGTAAAACCCTAATGCTTTATTATATTTATAATTTCCTTATTAATCCGTATTAATTATTTTATTATTTTTTTAATAAAAAATAATTTAATAATTTAAAATATATTATTAATATATATTTAAATATAAAATTAATAAATTTATATAATAGAATAATTAATTATATAAATATATATATTAAAAAAATTAAATTATAAATTATAAAAATAATATATATAAAATATAATAAAATATAAAATTTAGAAATTATATTATTTTAAAAATTTAATTTATAAATAAATTAAAATTAATTTCTTTATTAATATATATTTATAATTAATTTTCTTTTATTATATATATATATATATATATAATTTCTAATTTAACTTAATATTTTATTATATTTATAATTTTTTTATTAATTAATATTTTATGTAATTTAAATTTAAATTTTAAATTAAATAAAAATTCTATATTTTTTAATAATTTTTTATTATTTTACTTAGCTTTTTTATAATTCTAAATGATTTTAATTTTATAAAATATATTAAAATTTATTATTTTAATATATATAAAAAAATTCAAAAATAAATCCCAATTAAAATTAAAAACAAAATTATAATATAAAATAGTAGAATTTTTTAATATAATATTTAATATATAATTTATAAATCGAAATTATTAAAATAAATATCTTGTTAAAATAATTAATTTTTAATTAATTATTTTATTAATTTTTTAATAAAAAATAATTTAATAATTTAAAATTTATTTTTAATTTATACTTAAATATGAAATTAATATATTATTATAATATTAATATTAAATTTTTTTAATAAACTTTTTAGAATTAAATTTTTATATAATTTTTAAATTAAAATAAATAAATTAAATATTAATTAAATTTAATTAAAATTAATATTATATATATAATAAATATTTAATTTAATATTTAATTTAATAAATATATTATTACGATTATAATTTATTAATTTAATATGTAATTTGAAAAAAAAAATGCGAAACGAATTTATTTAAAATTATATAAATGGATTTTTTAATTAAAAATATCATATAATTATTTTTACATTTATTACGCTTAGAAAACTTCAAATGTATTACTAAAAATTTTAAATATATAAAATAATTTTCATTTTTTTTTTAAATAAATTTAATAATTATTAATTATAAATTTTCATTTATATTTAAATAATTAAAATAAAATTTTTACGTATTTATTATAATTTAAATTATTTCGTTTATATTATTATTATTTTTAAATCGAAATTTTTAATAATTAAATTTATAATATATATTAATTATAAAATTTTAAATTTAATTTTCTATTAATTAAATTTTTTAATTTTATTATATTTTATTATTATAAATATAAAATAAATGAAAATTATATTTAATATAAATTAATAAAAATATTATAATTTTAATAAATATTAAATTAAATTAAAAATTATATATATATATAATTAAAAATAAATTAATTTTAATTTATTTATAAAATAAATTTTTAAAATAATATAAATTTTAAATTTTAAATTATTATATATTTTATATATATTATTTTTTAGAAATTAATTTTTTTAATATATATATTAATTTTAAATAAAAATAAAATTTATTTTAAATTATATATTTATAAAAATTTTAATTCTAATTAAAATTAAATTATAATATATTTTTTTATTTTAAATAAATTTATTAATTTATAAATTATAAGATTATATAATATTATAATAAATAAAATAAAAAAAATTAAAATTTTAATATAAATTATATTTTTATATAATATTTAATTTTTTAAAAAAAAAAATTTTTTTATAATTAATTTAATATTATTTTAAAAAATTATATATTTAATATTTAGATTTTAATAATTATAATTTTAAGTTTTATTAGCAAATATTTAATGTATTTTTATTTTTTATAGCTTTTGCTAGTAAGTTATTTTCGTACCTTTTACGTTTATCAAGAGACGTGATTGTTTGACTAATATCTGTCAAAGAGAAAGGACTTGCAATGTCGTAGTTTTTCTCATCCGCCACAATGCCCAAGACTGTCCAGCTGCGTCTTTTAACATCTCGCGTCCTCAACCGCTCATTTCTAACACTCTTTACAAGGGCTGCGAGCTCTCGCATCTCAGTCAATTCCCGATCTATTTTACATGCTTGACCAAGCACGCCAGCTCGAGGGTCGCCATCCGGCAGCAAGGCGTCAAGATAATCCTCGAGGGTAAATCGAGAAACTCGAGGAAGAGGCGAAAAGGTTGTCTGGATGGTATCTAACATACTGGTTAGTTTCTTTTTCCCTTACATCTTAGAACAACGATATTGAAAATGTTTTACGTACTAGTAGCAGGTTAGCGAGCGTTGATTAGATGTATGAGACATGGAAAGGATGTGATTTCCTGGAATAGAATTAATGAGAAATGAAATTTCCAGACTTTCGGAAGTCTTGGAAGAAGCGGCGAAGGTCTCATTGAAACATTAGGAGGTCTCGAGTGAATATATACCTGGTAAATGAAAGGGGAGAGTTGTCAGATAAAGAGGAAAGAGGAAACCCCCCGAAGCAACCCGTTCTCGTACATACCATAAATCTCCTACAAAACGACCATCGAGCCGTTGGCGTACCCCCAAAAGCACGCCTATCTTCGCAATTGGGTCGTCGGTGAACGCATAATGTGTGACGTCTGGATAAAGGAGCTTGGAGCTTCCATCGCTCTGCGAATGGTCCTTTCCAAGAGGTAAGGTCATTTCTGTTGAAGCGGCACCAAATGTGAATACTTGTAGCTTGTTTAGTTGGCTACCGGCCGGTATGTCGGCGCAGAGATGAGAAAGTAACCATGATATGTCCAGGGCTCCCGTATTGTGAGCGATAATGCGTACATGATTGATTTTTGGATTTAATATGCTAGTCCGCACGGAACTATAGAGTGATACTGATCTTGCTGTGGCCATGTGTAAGTTCCGCTGGAGTAACATGAGGACGATATCTAAAGGGAAGCCAAGTCTATATGGAGGAAATGCGTGCATATCATCACCAAAGATCCTCGCAAGTCTTGGCAAGACTGTATGACGCATTCGTTCATTATTTACGAGGCCACCAACGACAAACCAATCGCAACTCTCAAGCTTGTCGTCAGTCGCATCATTACGAGTGAGTCGATCCGCACGGGAGACAAACGGCTGGCTTCGACTATTGACACAGAGAAGGATACCCCAAACTGAAGCCACCTGTAGGCCCAACCACGGTAAAAGGGCTATACCGGGCACCACTAGCCAAAGACAGAGAGAAATAAGCAGTTGTAGTTCGACTAATGATACGATGAAGTAAAGTACCGTCTCTCGCCACTCGACCCAACTGGTAGTTTGTGGGGCTCTTCTGATGACCGTCACGAGGATTCGCGGGATAGCCGCAGCGAGAAGGCGAATATCTGTCTTTAGTAGCGACACGGTGGTGTGCTGGCGGCTCAGGGGGGTCGTTCCTGATAGTGCATCAGTTAGGGCGATAGTACGACTCAAGGCGTATTGTGGTTCGTTATGTTCAGGCATATTGTATGAAGCGGCTCTCGAGGTCGCCATAGCATCGCACCGCGTAATGTTGACAAGCTATTGGGGTGAAGAATCACCAGAGCGGAAGGCGTCAAGCTTTGTAGAGATAAGAGAAGGCGGATGAGCTCGCAGAAACAGGTATGGCATGTTTCTTACTGAAAACTCAACTCCCAAGCCACATTCCACGACACGCAAGTTCGCGTTATGATGCTTGATACGTCGAATCGTAAATGACATTACCAATACGATGCAACAGCATTCTCCACTCATCTCCAGTTCATACTAAAGCATTGCTCATAGTACGAAGATCCAGGGACAACACTTGTCCCCCTTAATACGCAATACATAAATCATCTTAACAGCTAGACAAGCTGACCACTCTCTTCTAACAGGGTAGCGGCTTGAGTAGAGGAAAAGAAATGCCGATAGGGAAACGTGGCTGGTCCCAGGAGGATGAGTGCATGTGTTGTAGATTACAAACGAACATATTATGGTGTCCGGTGGTGATGTCTTGAAACAAGAAAAGAGATGTCTCAATATGTATTGCATACCAAGGTAGGTATATAGGTATCTAGATGTGAGCGGGTGGGGAGCTACCCATGACGTTAATAGACGACGGATGACATCGGGACTGTAGCACACTTACTGAAAGTACAACAGCGGCAAGGAAGGAAAAAAAAAAATAGATGTTGATTGTAAATTGGAATTTTGCTATTTCGGCGTTGTCAGATCTCGGCGGCGGATCATGAACTTTAGCCTACGGCTAAATATGAAGTTTCTGGCGGCTGATCATGTACCTTGCAGCGAGCTAGGGACCTGCCAGGTCTATTGCAAGCTAAAATTAGCGACACATAGTGCCTCTCAGCAGCATTCCCATTCTGGCCCATACAGGTTCACGAAATATGTAGCTACACTCTGGCTTATCACATCGCGCCCACGATCATTTAGCACGTGGATCGTAGATCGGTACATATGGTTACCTACTCCTACACAACTTCTCAAATATAATGTTTGTCTATGCATGAACCGATGGTTATTTTTTACTAATGGTGGTGCTATCGTGCGTATCAACGCCGCCTTGGCGAGTACCTTAGGATCAACTTCTAGCTGCTTTTACCTCTTTCCCTCAGCCGCGCCCCTCCTTTGCCCTATTTCATGTGTCGATAGGTTACGGCAGGGTCTTCAGATACACACCACTACAATGTACCTGCCCGATTGCCGTACCTCGTATCTCTTGCCTGGACCATGTAGTTCCGTCTTCCAATTTACGCTCATCCCGACGAGGAATATAAATTGTCGTATTTCCCTCGCCATGTCCTATGCCGGCCGCCTATTGTCGCCACCACCCACTGCATCAAACTAGTACAACAGCTGAAAGATCGACTTTTACATAGACCATTGTTGCCAAGTCAGACCGATCATGAAGTGGACTGCCAATTTCCTTCCCTTTGGCGTTCTGGTTGCTTCCGTGTCTGCTGGTCCCATAGCAAAGCGACAGCTCGACCTCTACGAGCTCCAAATCTCTTGGTGACTCACCTGTTTCTCCAATCTACTACCTCTGGACATCTATACTGACTACCTGCGTAGCCCGGCTAATGAGAACCTTGACGGTCGGTTTCTTTCCCTGCAGAACAATACATTGGGAGTCTTCGATGGAAACAAGGTGTCCCCCATTCAAGTATACCAGATAGAGAGTGAAAAGGAAGATTGCATCGAACTACACACATATCCGGTGGGCATCGTCGACCACACCTTAGGACTTATGGGTCCACCCGGCCTGTTGGCTTTGGTCGACATGACCAACCCTCGCACGATCGACCCCGGGGAGGGAACAGTGGCGCAATGGGACACTTTCCGCATCACTAAGGGGAAGCTAGGTAATAGCATTGACGGTCAGTGGCTCGCATTCCCTGGTCAAAATGACAGATGGGCAGTGAAATGGTCGGATGGTAAGTGAGAAAAAAGAACGATAGATTTTGAAAATATATTTTCTTATGAATAATTACTAATTTATTATAGGGTCGGCCG
Source organism: Hypoxylon sp. FL1150 (assembly GCA_022495205.1). Classification (NCBI taxonomy): domain Eukaryota; kingdom Fungi; phylum Ascomycota; class Sordariomycetes; order Xylariales; family Hypoxylaceae; genus Hypoxylon; species Hypoxylon sp. FL1150. The sequence continues at coordinate 6,861 of MU376481.1, read as the reverse complement.
TAATCATTGGAAATTCGATGGTTATTAATATTATATATAAAAATATAAATAAATAATATAAATTAAAATAAAATTCGTAAATATATAAATTTTATAAATAATTTTAAATCGTAATTAATTATAATATAATTAATTTATTATAATAAATTTAAATTAAAATTATAAAATATATAATTTTAATTATATAATTATTAAATTAAATAAAATTTTATTTTATTTTTTTATTATAATATTATTTAAATTTTACATTTAATATTATAATATAAATATAAAAAATTTTAAAAAAAAAGTTTATTTTTTAATATAATTAATAAATATAAAATTATATATTATTTAAAAAAAATTAATTTATTTAATATATTTTTTTTTAAAATATAATAATTCATTTATAAATTAATATATATATATTATATAAAAGATTTTTTATTTTTATTTTTTATATTTAAATAAAATTATATATTATTAATTATTTTAAAAGTTTAAATTAAAATCGCAAAATATATTTTTCTAGTTACATAGCTTTTTAACTAATTAGATTTTTAATTTACTTTTTTTTATAAATTTTACTTTTTTAATTTAAATTAAATTAATTAATTTTCTAAATATAAATGATTTTTTATTTATTAAAATAATTATTAAAAGTTTAGATAATTTAAAATTAATAAAAATAATTAAATTTATTATTTTCATAAGTAATTATATATTTATTTATTATTTTAAAATAATATATTTATTAATTTTAATTTAAAAAACACGAAAATTTAAATACGTAAATTATATAATTACGATTGTAAATAATTTTAAAATAATAATATAAATGTTTTTTTATAATAATATAATAATTAATAATTACATTTAAATAAAAATTAATTTAAAAAATAAAAAATTTAATTTTTTATTTTTAAATTATATTTTTATTTAAATTATATATATAATTATTAAAATAAATAATATATTTATTTAATTATAAATAATTTTAATATTATAATATAATTATATTTTTATAATAATATAATAATTATTAATTATATTTAAATAAAAATCAATTTAAAAAATAAAAAATTTAATTTTTTATTTTTGAATTATATTTTTATTTAATTTATACGTATAATTATAATTAAATGTTTATTTTATTATTCCGAAAATATTTAATAAAATTAAATTTATCGATATATTAATTTTATATTATTTTTTAAATATTATATTTATTTTTATTTATATAAATATATAAAATAATTATAAAAAACAATTATATTAATATTTAACTTTTAAATTTAATTTTATAATAATATTATATATAATAATTTAGTATTTCGTAAATATATATTTAAAATTTATCGTAATTATATAATAAAATATCGATGTGATTTTAAAATCGCCGAATTCGGCTTAGATTTTAATTCGAAAAATATTATACTTAGATTTACAAATACATTTGCACGGATTAATAGCGGTATAGCTAGATGGCGTAACTATTTATCTTTTGAATTAAAATTTAAATTAATTGAAATAAATTATTAGATATTAAAATTTAATTTTTTAATTTAATTTTTTAGATTTTAATATTATTTAAATATTATTATTATTATTTTAAAAAAAATTAATAATATTTTTATTTTAATTTAAAAAATAAAAATTAATAAATTAATATTCCATTTAATCCGATTAGATATTTTTAATAAATATTTAATATTTTATAAAAATATAATATTTTAATAATTATTAATTTATTATTATTAAAAATAATATAATTAAATTTTAATTAAATTTTATTAAAATAAAATTTCATTAAAAACGATTTTTTTATTAATTTATTTTAATTATTAAATTAATAATATTATATATTAATTATAAGTAACATTATTTGCGTAATATGCTCTCCTTAGCTTTCGTGCATAGTATTTAATTTTTACATATCGTACCCCGCCATTCTTACACTAATAATTTACCATATAATTATATAATAAAATTATTAGTAGTTACATTCTCAGTTACTTTCAAGTATAAATTTTGACTTATTAATTTTGATAATTCAGATAATTATAATTGAATAAAACCACTATTTTTCAAGTCGCAAAATCGACCAAAATTATATTAAATAAAGTAAAAAAAGATAAAAATTCTAATCCAAATTGCATATTTATAGGAGGTTTGATTCTAATTAAAATTCAATTCGAATATATGGCATTAAAGTGGAATTATTAATCCTAGAAAACCACTTTAAAATTATTTAGAATTACTTTCTCTCCTTAAATAATTTAATTAATTTATAAATATTAAAATTAAAGAAAATCATATTAAATAAAATAAAAAAAAATAAAAATTTTAATATAAATTATATCATTATATAATTATTAGATCCTATTATAATTAAATTAAATTTAAATTAAAAAATTAAAATCTAAAAATCTAAATAGCTTCAAAGTACCATTTAAAATTACTAATATAATATATATAAATTAAAATTTAATTAAAACTAAATATTATATAATGATATAATTTATATTAGAATTTTTATTTTTTTTTACTCTATTTAATATAATTTTAGTTAATTTCGCGACCTAAAAAGTAATGGTTTTATTCAATTATAATTATCTAAATTATCAATTAAAAATATCTTAAATTCTAATTTATATGCTAATAGAATTAAAGGAGATTTACATGTAAAAATGTTAGTGCGGGGGTACGATATGCGGAACTTGAATATTACGCATAAAACTTAGGGAAAACATATTACGCAAATAGTATTACTCTTAATTATTAAGGATTTTAAAAATAAAAATAATTTCTTTTTAGATTTTTTATAAAAAAAAAAAATATATAATTTTTTTTTAAAATATTATAATTAATTAATTAATTAATTATCATTTAAATAATATTTTAATACTTTAATAACCCCGGCGGTATATGATTTGAAATTATTAAATAATAAATTAATATATAATAATTTTATTTTTTAATATTTATAATTTAATAATTCATAAAATTATCTAATAAAATTAATATTAAAAATAATAAATAAAATTATTTAAAAAAAAAATTAATAATCTATAAAATAAATAATTTAAATTAAATAGATAATTATACTTTTAATTCAATTATATTATAATTAAAATTTAATAATTTTAATGTAAATATTTAAAATATTTAAATAAATAAAATTTTATAAATATAATAATTTATTTTGAAATTTTATTTAATGAAATTTATGAATATTTTTTATATTAAATAATTTATAAAAAATAAATCTAATGATTAATAAAAATAATATTTTATATTATTACATTTATAATTTTCATTTATAAATAATTTAATTATTTATATAAAAAATATATTTAAAATGAAAGTAAAATAAAATAATTAATAAAAATTTATAAAAAAGTAATATATAAATTAATTTAATTAGAAAAAAATAAAATTATAAAATAAAAAAACCTTAATCTTATTATAAATAGAAAATTATATATAAAAATTAAAACGCTTAAAAAAATTGCAAAATAAGAAAATAATATAAAAAATGATTTTTATATAATAATTTTTAAAATTAATTAAAAAAAAAATATAAATAAAAAAAAATTATAAATTTTTAATAATAATTTATAAATTTAAAAGCATTTAATATTAAATTAATTATAAATATTTATATAAAAATAAATAAAAATTTAAAATTAATTATATTAAATTTTTATATTAATAATAATAAAAAGATTATTATTTTTAAAATTTAATATTAATAAATAGAATATTAATTTAAAATAAATTATAATTATTTTTATATAAATTAAATAAAAATAATTAAAATTAAATCATATTTAAAAAAACAAATATTTAAAAATCTAATCTTTTATTTATAATTAAAATATCCTAATAAAATTAAATCTTTAAATATAATAATAAAATATTTTTTTAAAAAATATAATAATCTAAATATTTAAATAAAAATTAAAATATAATGGTATAAATTAAAAATAAAAAACAATAATAAATTTAGTAATTATGAAAATAAATTTATTTATATTATTAGCGAAATATATTAATTAAAAAATATTTAAAAAAAATAATTCTATTAATATTTAATATAAACTTTAAAGATATATATTTTCATAATTTACGCATTTTATTAAAAAAACTTTAATAAATATATATAAATGATTTTTTAAATTATATTATTTATATTATAAATATAAAAAAAAAGAAATTAAATAAAAATTAAATAATATTAGTAAATATTATAATAATTAATTTAATTAAATATTATAATTAATATAAATAATATAATAAAGAAAATTAATAAAATTAATATTAAAAAAACGATATTTTATAAATAAAAAAAAATATATATATATTTTTTAATTATTTAAATAAAAATAAATTAAATATAAATAAATTAAAGATAATATAATTTAATAAAAATGATATAAAATTTAATAAAAATAAAAATATAAAAATAATAAAATTTATATTATAATATATATAAAAAAAACCTAATAAAAATAATTTTAATTATAAAAAAATTATAATAAATAATAATAATTTAAAATTAAATAATTTAAAAAGAAAAAATTAATGTTAAAGAATATAAATTTTATCTTAAAGATAATATTACTTTTCAAATTAAAATTAAATAATATTAAAATTAAAAAATACTTTTTTATTAATATATTTTTTGTAAAAAAAGCCCGAAAACTATTATATATATTAATAATTATTAAATTTAAATTTTATTATATTAATAAATATAATAATGAATTATATTAAATTATTAATTTATTTATATTTATAAATTTTTAAATTAATAAATATATAATTTTATACGTATTATTAATAATTAATAATATAAAATAAAAGATTATTATTAAATAAAATTAATTTAAAAAATATTAAATAATTATTAATATAATATATTATTAATTAATATTCTTAAATAATTAATTATTATAATAAATAATTAATATTTATATAAATAAAATAAAAGAATTCATATAAAATATAAATAAAAAACGTTAAAAAAATATTATTAATCAAGAAAAAAAAATAACTAAAAAGAATTAATATTATAAAATAAAATTATAATTAATAATATTAGAATAATGAAATTATTAAAAGAAAATTTAAAATATAATTTATTAATTAAAAATATTAAATATTATAAAACCTAAATTAATTTTTTTTATAATAATTTAATTAATAATATAATTTCTTATAAAAATTTTATTATATAAAAATAAATTATTAAATATATTTTAATAAAAACTATAAAAAAAAAATAAATAATATAAAAAAAAAATTAATATTCAAATATAATATTAAAAAAAAAATTTTTTATATTTTTATTTAAAATAAAATTAATATAATTATTATCATATATAATAAACCTAATAAGATTAATATAAAAATTATAAACTAAATATAATTTTCATTAATATGGATTTTTTTTTTTATTTTTATAAATATTTTAAGATAAAATAAATAAATTTATATATTATTAAAAGAAATTAATATTAATTAATTATTGAAATAATCTTAAAAAAATATTATAATTATTTAAATATATTTAATAAAATTATATCAAATAAAATTATTTTATATTAATTAAATATAAATGATAAAATTAAATTTAAAAAATAATTTGAAAAATTAAGATATTTCTTTTTATATAAAATATTAATAAATAAATTAAAAATTTATAAATATTATATTGAAAAATATATTTGAAAAAAATTTATTAAATATAATATAATACTTCAAAATACCCTGGTATTATTCATATTAAAACCTAATATTAATATATAATTCTATATAAATTATTATAAATTAAATAATCTTATAAAAAAAAACTAATATTTATTATTATTTATTAATAAAATTATTAATTAAATAATTAATATTAAAATTTTTATTAAAATTAATATTTAATAAATATTTTATTATATTAAATTAAAATTTGAAATGAAAGATTTAATTCTATTTTATACTTATCATAATTTATATAAATATAAAATATTTCTTTTTAATTTTATAAATGGCCTTATAATTTTTTAATAATTTAGTAATAATATATTTATAAGATATTTAAATAATTTTTATAATATTTATATAAATAATTTATTTATTTATTTTTAATTTAAAGAAAATATATATAATATATAAATTTAATTTTAATTAAATTATATATAATAAGATTATAAATAAATATAATTAAATATAAATTTTATATTATAAAAATAAAATATTTTAAATTTATTATAAAAATAAATAATATATTAATAAATTTTTTAAAAATTATATTATTAATTAAATAAGAAAAATTAAAAACCATTAAAACGATATAATTATTCCTTAATTTTTATCATTTTTATTAATAATTTATTTAGAAATATAAATAAATAATCTAATTATTATATAATTTTATAAAAAAAAATAAAATATTTAATTAAATAATATTTTATTAAAAAACATTTAATAAATTTAAATATTAATTAATATATATATTAATTATATAATATTTTAATTATTCTTTAAGAATAAAAATAAAAATAAATATATTAAATAAATTTATAATAAATATATTAATATAATTTAATTTTAAAATAATAAAAAACATTTAATAATTTTTTATTTTAAAATAATAAAAAATATAAAATATAATTATAATATTTATAATAAAAAAATATTAATAATAATTTAAATATTAAAAATATAAAAATTAAAATTGATAAATATATAATTATTTTAATTTCTTTTAATAATAATAAATTATAACGCCTTAAAATATTTTAATATTAAATATTTTTTAAATTAATAATAAATAAAATAAATAAATAAATTAATAGAATATAATTTTTATATTATATATTATTT
>MU376480.1:0-15752 GCA_022495205.1 Hypoxylon sp. FL1150 | reverse complement strand
TTAAATATAAAAAAATAAAATAAAAAAATTTTAAATTAAATTAATAATTTTAAAATATAAATAAATAAAAATAAATTATTAATTAATTTAATTTTGAAAAATTATTTTTCTTAAATATTTAAATTAAAATTAATTTAAATTATTAATAATAAAATCCGATAATTAAAAATTTAATTTAAAATTATTAAAAAAAAAAAAAAATTTAAAAAAAAAATAATAATTTTAATATATTTCATTTATTTTAATTAATTAAAATAATATGTTTATTTAAAAATAATAAATTATTAAAATAATTATTAAAATTTAATAATTTATTTTAGTTTAATAAAAATTTATAATATTTAAAAAGTAATTTATTAAATTTCAAAATAAAATTTAATATTTATAAGAAAAAATTTAAATTAAAAAAAAAAATTAAAAAAAATACTTAAGCCTTTTATTCTTAATATTTTTAATAAAATAATAATAAAATTTTAAATTTTTTTTATCAAAATAAAAATATTTTTTTTATATTTTTTAAATTAATTTATAGTAAATATTAATTAAATATAATTTATAATAAAATAATTTATTAGAATAATTTTTATATAATTTAAATTAATTTAATGAGATTTTATTATTTATAAAATTTATAAATAATAAAAATAAATATGAAAAATTTATAATAATTATAATATCTTTAAAAATATATTCTAATATATTTTTAAAAGAATTAATGAAATTATTAAAATTAAAATTTAAATTAAAATATTACGATAAATAAAATTAATTTTTAATTATATAATTATTTTTTTATAATTAATATTAAAATTATAATAAAATTAAAATTTATTAATATTTATATTTTTTAATAATTTTAAATTTTTAATATAAAAAAAATTATTTAAAAAAAATAAATTTAATATTTTAATTAAATATATAAAAGAAATTATAACTATTTATAATAAATAATATATTTAGAAAATCTAATGAAATTATATAAATTATGATAATTAATCTTATAAAATAAATTAAAAAAAAAATAATATTTTTTATAAAATATATTTTAATTTTATAAATATTAATATAATTAATAGAAATAAAAAAAAAGATATTTATAAATATAAAAAAAATTTTAATAAAATAATTTATTAGAATTATAAGGAAAAAAAATATCTAAAGATTTAATATAAAAAATCCTTAAAATAATAAATATTTATAAAAAAAAAATATCTTTTATTTTAATAAAAAAATCTAATTAAAATTATTAATATAATTATATATAATTAAAATAAAATTATTAATTTTAATATAAATTATAATGATTTTTAAAATATATATTTATATTTAATAATAATATTAATATTTATTTAGATTTTAATAATATAAAATTAAAATATTTAAATTAATATTTATTAAAAATTAAAAAATTATTAATATTTAGCGATAAAAAAAATATTAAAATATAATAATTGATTTTTAATAAATAAAATAAATTAAAATTAATTAAAATAAATTTAAAAAAATTAATTTAATTTTTATTAATAAATTAATCGAAAAATTTATTAAAATATATAATGAATTTTAAAAATAAAATGTAAAAGAATTATAAAATTAAATAATTAATTTTTAATATTAAAATAATATTTTATTTGGGATATTAATAAAAAAAAAATTTTAAATTAATATTAAAATAATAAAAAAATAAAAATTAAAAATTATAAATAAATAATTAAAATTTATTAATAATAATAATTAAGATTAATAAAAAAAATATAATTAAAAATTAAATTTTAATTATTTAATTTTAATTTTTATTTTAAATTAAAAATATTAATATTTTAAAAAAAAAAAAATTATAATTATAATATAATTTTTTAATAATTTAATAAGTTTTTAATTTTAATATTATTTAAATATAATTATTAAATAATAAGAATTTAAATAATAATATATATTTAAATAAAAAATATTACTTAGTAAATAAATAAAAAAAAAAAAACTTAAATAATTAAATATTAAATAAATTTTAATTAAAAAAAATACCTAGAAATGCTAAATAAAATTATAATTTAGATTTATAAATAAAATTAATAATTTAATATTAATATATAAAAAAAAATAAAATTAAAATAAAATATAAAAAAATATCATAGATTTTTTATAATTATATTTAATATTTAATTTATATGCTAGAAAAATTTAAAAATAATTTCTAATTAAATAAATATTTTAATTATTTAATATATTATTATAATGAAATAAAAAAAATATAAATTATATAGGAAAATAATAATGTAAAAAAAATTATATTATATTTTAAATATTTTAAAAAATATATTAAAAAAAAAGTAATTTGGGAATAATATATTTAAAATATTTATTAAATATATATTTTTTATAAAATTAAAGCTTTTAAGATAAAAAGAAAAAGGATAATTAATATCTTAGAAAAATTAGATAAAATCTTAATAAAAATAATAAAAAATAATGAAATTAATAAATAAAAAAAAAATATATTAATAAATTAAAATAAATTTTTCAAATTTAATCAAAAGAAAATAAACTATTAAAAGTTTTTTTAAAATAAAAAAAATTAAAATTAAAAGTTTTAATTAATTTAAAAGTAAAAATTAATTATATATAAATATTATTAATTAATTAATATCTTAAAATATTAATTTAAAATAAAAAAATAATTTATTTTATAAAGAATATTAATAAATCATTTATTATTTATAATAATAAATATATATAATAAGAAATTATAAATTTTAAAATATAAATAAATAATTATTTTAATATAATTAAATTTAATATTATTTAATTAGGAAAAAAAAAGAAAATTATTTTTAGAAAATTATAATTTAAAATCAATAATCTTAAAATTAATTAGAAAATTAATATTTTTTAATAAAATAAATTAAATAATTTAACCTTTGAAAATTAAAAAAAATTTAATTTAAATAAATTATAAATAAATTTAGTTTTTATAAATTAAAAATATCTTAATATATGTAAATTATATTAAATAATAATATAAAAAATTAAAAAACTTTATTATAAAAAATTAAAATAATATTTAAAAAAATATTTAAAAAATTTAAAAATATATTTAATGAAATATAATTAATAATAAATAAATTATCTAAATATATATAATGAAATTATTATATATCATTAAAAGAAAAAATCTAAATATATTTTATTTTAATATATTAAATTAAATATAATGTAAAGATTATATAGTAAAAATAAATTAAAAAAGATTTAGAAAAAAGATTTATATATAAATTTAATTTATTTATTAAATATCTTTTTATTATATTAAAAAAAATAAATATTAATAGAATATAAAAAATTAATAAAAATAAAAACTTAATTTATAAAATAATTATAAATTATAAATTATTAAATAATATAATTATTAAAAATATCATATCATTATTATTATTTATAAAATATTAAAAATAAATCTATAAAATTAAATATTATATTATAATAAATATTATTAATAAATTTTATAAAATAAAAATAATAATAAAAAAAAAATAAAAAATAATATTTAAAATTTTAAATAAAAATTATTATGAATATCTTATAATGCCTTAAAAATTTATTAATATACTAATAATATTTTTCAAAATAATATTTATAATATTATAAGATTTTATTAATAAATTTATTTTTATATATATTAATAATATTTTAATTTATTTTGAAAATTATGAAAAATATTTAAAATATAAATGATTAATTTTTCAAATTTTATTAAAATATAAAATTATCATTAATCCAAAAAAATATCAATAAAAATAAAAAAAAATTAATTTTTTTAAATTCATTATATCTTTTAAATAAATTAAAATTCAAAATAAAAAAATTAAAATTATATAAAATTAAAGAATATTTAAAATAATATAAAAGGTTTTATTTTTTTAGAAATTTAATTAGGAATTTTAATAAAATTATAAAATATATAATAAATATAATAAAATAAAATAAATAATTATTTATATGAATAAAAAAATAAATTAAATATTTAAAAAATTAAAAGAAATTTTTATTAATAATTTCATTTATTAATTTTTTAATTTAAATAAAAAAAATATATATATATAAATATATTAAAATTAATTAATAATAAACTTTTATAATAAATAAAAAAAAATGGAAAATAATATTTAATAATATATTATTTAAAAGTTTTTTAAAGATTAAGATTTTAATATTAAATATATAATAAAAAGTTTTTTATAATAATCTAAATATTTAAATTATAGAAATTATAATTAAATAATAATAAAAATACTATTAAAATTTATTTTAATTATTATAATTTAATAATTTTTTTTATAAAAAAAAAATTAAATTTTAAATAATAAAAATAAAAGGAAAATATATTAAATTAATTTAATTTTAAAATCTATTATATTAAGGAAAAAAAAAATATTTAAATTAATATTTTTAATTAATTATTATAATATAAAATTAAATTACTTAAAAAATTATATTAGATATTAATTTATAATAATTAAAATTAAAAAGTTTATATTAATAAAAAAATATTAATGAAAATAAAATTCATAATTATTTTACGATTATTAATTAATTAATAAAAAAAAATAAAAAAAATTAATAAAAATGTTAGGTTTTAATAATAATTTTAGATATGGTTTTTATATATTTATATAATTAATTTTAATATATAAAGCTTTTATTTAGCTCGTTTAATTATTAATAATTTAAGTTTTTTATAATAATTTTTTCGTATATTTAATTTTATAATTTCATAATATAGTAATTTTATAGCTATTTATTTTATATTATATTTTAAATTAATTATTACGTTAAATTTAATAATTTATTATATTTAATGAAAAAATCTAATAATTTTATAATATTATATTTACGATTTAATAATTATTATATGCTAATTATTAATAATAATTATAATTTATTTATTTTTTATTTATTAAATTAATAGAAATTAAATTAATAACGATATTATTAATAATATTTTTAATTATTATTAATAAATTATTATTAATATATTTTTAATAAAATATTTTTAATTATTTATTATAATATATTTTTACGTATAATTATTAAATTATTATTAATAAATTATTTTTATTAATTATTATTAATATATTTTTAACCGATTATATTTATTTATCGATTATTAATATATTTTTAACCGATTATATTTATTTATCGATTATTAAATTATTTTTAATAAATTATTTTTATTAATAAATAATAATATTATTTTTAAATGTATTTTTACTAATATTTTTAATCTAAATATTTTATTACGATTATATTTTTACGATATAAATTAAAAAAATATATTTAAAATATAAATTAAAAAAATTAATTAAAAAAAATTATTAATTAAAAGTATTAATATTAATAAAAACATTAGTTTTTTTTATTATTAAAAAAATATATATTAAGTTTTAATAATAATTTTAAATGCGGCTTTTATATATTTATATAATTAATTTTAATATATGAAATTTCCATTTAGCCCGTTTAATTATTAGCAATCTAAATTTCTTATAATAATTTTTTCATATGTTTAATTTCGTAATTTTACAAAAAATATATTATAAAAAAATATAGAAAAATATAAATTAAAATGGGAAAAAAATAACTTAAAATATTATAATAAATTTTATATATTTTTAGAATTTTAAAAAAAATTTATTGGAAAAATTTATGATTATTTTTTATATGAATATTTAAGAAATTATAAAATATTAAAATGAGTTTAATAAAATCATAATTTTCTAAGAATTAAAAAATAAATAATTAAGATTATTAAAAATTATAATATTTATAATAAAATGAAAATTATAAAATATAAATTATATAAATAATTATAACTTTTTAAAATATCTAATAAAATATAAAAATATATATTATGAAATTTTATTATAAAATTATTATTTTTTATGGAATTTATAATAAAAATAATTTATAATTCTATTTAAATTATAATAAATAAATTAATGAAATATAAATATTTTATTTTTTATAAAAAAAATAATATAATAAAAAATTTAATTTATATTTTTTTTAAAATTATTATTAATAAATATAAATTATTTAAATAAATAATATTAAATAAAAATAAATTTTTTATATTAAAATTTTAAATAAATTTTATAAAAAATTTATATATTAAATAAAAATTATTTATAATTTTTTATTTATAAATAAATAAATAAATAAAAAAATTTAATTAAATATTAAAATAATATTTTTAAAATTATATAAATTATAAATAAATAAATTAAATATAATTATTATTAATAATAAAAATTATTTATAATAATTTTAATAATAAAAACTTTTAAATATTATTATTTAAAATTAATTTTAATTATAATATAAATATTTTAATAAGAATATTAAGTAATTTATTAATTTTATAAATAAATATAAAAGCATTAAAATTATAAAAAATATAAATATAATTATAATATAAATTAGTTTTTTAATAAAATAAAATGAAAAATTACTATGATATAAAAAAAATTAAAAGATTAATTTTTTAAAAAAAAAAATAAAATTTATTTATTCTAAAAAAATATTAAAATAAAAAGATTTAATAAAAAATTAAATTTAAAAAAACTAAAATTATTTAAAATTAAAAGAATACTTTTAGGAATTAATTATAAATTATTATTACTTAAAATAATAAAAAACAAATATCTAAAATTCCATATTTTATTATTAAAATTAATACCTAAAAATATTAAATTTAATATAATATTAAAAATTAAAAAAAATAAATATAAATTATATAATATTAAAAAAATATTAAATTTAAAATATATTAAAAATTAATTATAATATTTAATTAAATGGGAAAACTATTTATTAGAAAATAATATTTAAAAATTAATAAAACATTTAAAAAATTACTTTAAATTTATTAAATAATATTATTATTAAAACCTAAAACGCCTAAAATTTAAAAATTAAAAAAACTAATTTTAAGAAAAAAAAGAATTTAAAAAGAAATAAAAAATAAATTAAAAAAAAAAATTATAAACGGTTAATTAAATATAAAAAAAAATTTAAAAATAAAAATTAATAATTTTATTTTAAAAAGATTATATATTTTATTATTTTCTTACGCTTTTAATTTTTCTAAATTTTATAAATTTTATTATATAAATTTTATATTTTTCTAATAAATTAAATTATAAAAATAATTTAATTAAATTAATTTATTTAATATTTTATAAAATTTTTATTTATAATAATATTATAATTTAAAAAAAATATTTTTAATAATATATTTTTTTTAAATAAAATAATTTTTTTTATATAAATATTTTTTAAAAATTTAATAAAAATATATTTTTTATTACAAATGATTTAATTTATATAATAATAATTTTTACATTTAAATTTATTATTAATTATTTAATAAATTAATTCAAAATTAAAATATTAAATGTAAAATATTATTTCGAATTTAAATTTAAAAATATATAAGGCGATATTAATATAATATTTAATTAAAAAAATAACTTTTTTTTTATTTAATTTAAATAATTTAATTATATATTTTAATATAATAATAAATTAATATAAAAAAATTTATATTATTAAAATAAAAAAAAAAATATTTATTTTTATTTTTAAAATAAAAATCTTAGAAAAAAAAATAATATTATAAATTAATATATATAATTTAAAATAAAAATTTTAAAATAAATTTAAAATTAAAAAAATTTAAAACTAAAATATTTTATAAAATTTATAAAATATTAAATATAAAAATTCTATAAAACTTAAAAAATAATTATAATAAATATTTTATAAAATTTATAAAATATTTTATATAATTAAAAAAATAAATTTAAATATATAAAATAAAAAAATTTTTTATATAATTATTTATTTTTAATAATTATTTTAAATATATAATATTTATTAAAATATTTAATTTTATTTAATTATTTTGATATTTTATAATAATATAAATAGTTTTATAAATTATCTAATAAATCATTAAAGCTATATACTTATTATTATTTTAAAACCAAGATTATATTCGTTACATGATAGTTTGGCAAGGTGCCGATTTCCTAAGGCCAAGCTACTGCCGGGGATGTATAGGGACAATGCAATACGACTATTCGTAAGGTTAGCAGGGCTATGACTAGGTACCTAAGGTAATCAAGCATGCTGCGTCACGCTACATATCTATCATCTCGATGATCAAGGAGGAGTGCCAGGCTTACTTAATATCTCTTTTTATCATGATTTGAAAGGGGGCAATCGAGTTGCCTCTTTCAAATTTGGAGGATAGCGTTCGTTTGGCAGAGGAAGACTTCAGGACAAGCCATACCTAGCTTCTTATGTATTGGCAGAGGAGAAAACAGGATAGAGACAAACGGCAGATTCGCCCATTAGTATAGATGAGCCAATACCTTTTATCTGACCACAAAATTGAATATGTAGTTCTAAAGGGTAAATTGGAAGCGCGGTCAAATCTCTAACATTGTTCTAACTGCTATTCCACGGAGGGATACAGCCTTATACAAACCATCTACTTTATACTTAGAGGGAGGAGTAGGTACTCCTACACCCGAGAATCACGTTAGAAGCTGGACGATGCTGTAGGCTACAGTTATGGTCCTCGGATGAGCATGCGGGAAACCAGTTATAGTATAACCGCGGCACCGCCGACGTGGTACTCGAAGTCATCGTCTTCGATATCCCCCATTGACTCGGAAACCCAGCTGTAACGGTGGTTCACGGCGCTAAAGAGAATGGCAAGCGACATAGGCTCAACCGCCATACGAAACACCTTGCACCAGCGAGCCTCCGTGTGCTTACATAGGTAGCTTTCCACACAGGCAAGACTTGAGCAAGCGATAGACGAGTCGCAAATATGATTCTAACACTAAAATATATGTCGTAGTCGTAAAAGTCGAGAATTGACAACTTTAGTTCGCGAGTTGTATGTCACTTCGACACGGAACAACATTTCGCGGTACACGCCGTTTATGTGGCAATCAGGAACTTATCGTAGATGACTCCCATTGGATACCTAATCTGGGTACCTAGGCAGCTTCATTTGACTCGATACGACTCGTGATCTTTCGAGAAGTACTTACAATGACAGTTCGCAAGAGCTAGGCATCCTTTGCCCTGTATATTTCCCCCTAATTGCCTAAACCTTATCGCGATCCCGCTGTGATTCTTTCTGCTACTGAATTAAGGTACACGTCTTTGAGTTGTCTCGTGCCCGCGCTTCAACGAATGCTAGATATACCATAACAGGTCTGGAGAATGACGGCCCTAAAATGCTGAAAGCCGAGGTAATGTCCTACCACCTTGCCAATGATGAAGAGAGGGATGACATTCTGACCCGCTCATTCATGAGGTATCCTGTCCCTCTCCGAGGATACGGGCGATTAGAACGTAGAAGAAAATGACTCCTCCGAAGACCAATAGCTTGTTGTGGCTAAGCCATCCGGTGCCAGCATCCCGGCGCTGGACGACGGCATCCACCACAGCTTGAGTTTGGCCACCGCTGCCGCCGGCGATACCTAGCTGTGGTCCGCACGACGCCCCACCAGTCCTGGCCCCCGAAGCCATGTCGATGCTGTTCTCCGTCATCCACCGCCAGTTCTCTTTATCTAGTTCAGGCCACTCTGATCTAAACTTAGCACCACCATCTCCGGCCTTCACATTTCCCTTTTGTGCTGGGTTCTTAGCGTGCGAACCCCCTCCCGTTGAATTCCACCATCTTGATCTGGCCGCGAATAATCTGCGCTCATGTGCCGTAGCCGAGACGGAACCGGTAGTCATCTCTTCCGAGGTCATGAACGAGAGCAGGCCAATAAGGATGGTCGATACTTCCCATGCGGGGTTGAAGGAGCGCGGGTGAAAGTCGGAGATGGAGAGGCAGAGTCGTGTCGACGGCTGGAAACGTCCAGAAGGAGTATGCATCCTTATAGCGGGCGGCGCAAAGGGATAGTTGGATGGGAATATTAGGGTTCCCCAGTATTGACCGCCATGGTAAGGGGTGTCCTCAGGACCAGTGATGATGTAGTGCCACCTACACTGGTTAGCATAGAAGAGCAACGGCGAAGGGAAGATCGAGGCTCGAGGCATACTCAAGGATGTTGGAATCCGACGGATGGGCACTAATGTATGGTGGAGGGTTTTCTGATATGGTCTTGTATTCGCGCGTCAACTGATGATAACGTAGATTAGCTCGACTTGTGACTTTGCTTCTGTAGAAAGAAGAGATCCAAATTTACGTACACGCTTGCTGGCTTGCTTGCTAGCCATTATGCGACGTCGGGATCAATTGCCAATGTGAGGATATCTCGGACCTTAGAAAGGAAATGCGTCTCGAGGATCTCTGCTACGCGTGGAGGATGTGCAGGACGCCGGCTCACGACCGGAAACGGTATTGCAGACGGAATACTTCACAAAGGCGGAGAGAAATGACGAGATATAATTAGAAGATATTAAAACGACAGGTACGAGGTGCTATAGAAATAAACTGGTATAAGGCTGAGGGAATTGTTAAGAAAAAGGGAGTTGCAATCTTACTTGGCTTGAGCAAGGCTGATGATATATTAGGTAGTTGGGAGTTGGGGAATTCTAGAGTTTCCGGGAACTGATAAGGACAAGTTTTGGAGGTACCTAGATGTGGCTTGGCTTCGTGCTATTTTAGGTGACTTCTTCCACACACGCGTACCTAGATACATATGTTCCTGGGTACATATGTATCTTAGGTAAGGTACCAATGTCGATATGTGAGATCCACTAATCCGGTAAGCCATACAGTACCTTGGGTACATAGGCGAGATAATTCAGTACTTACCGTGGTACACTACGCAGGTACCTAAAGTAGGTGCATATACCTAGGTACATAGTCACTATCTAAGCCCGGTGCATATGGAACCCGGAATCATCCCGACCCTTGCCCGGCTATCTAAGGTACCCTAGCCCTGTAGATCCATTTACAACCTCGTTGCCCGAGCTGTTTCGAAACTTCTCACGAGGAAGATTTTCCCTTTAAGTCGAGACTGGGAAAGAAGACTGGGAAAGAAGAAGAGTTGTTCTTTGCTAGCTGATATGGCTCGCAATAGTCCTTTTGGGGGTGACGATGTAAGCCCTCTCACATTTTGAGGTAGTCTGGTATGTCAATGGCTAATTCAAGCATATGTGCCGCAGGCCTTCGAGGGTGTGCTCAGATCCGAGAAAGAGTCGGTAGAACAGAGAGCAGCGGCTGAACGAGCTCAGGCGCATGAAACGCAATCGGAGCAGCGTACGATTGAATTGGCAAGCTATACCATATTCAACTACATTGAGTAATACCACGATCTAGCAGAATCCTAATACCATTATCAGTTGTCCCACAATCAAACGCTACCTGTTACCCTCTCCTCCATCCAAATCCACGGTGCTCGACACACACGCAAATCCTTCCTCGACCCATTATTTCAGCCTCTGGTGGAAGATAGTCGCAATGTCAATTACACGTTGGCAGACATGTTGGAGCAAGTCGGTGGAGCTGTCGAGAAGCTGCAAAAATTCGGTATGGATCAATGGACTGAACTAATTAATGGACATGTGCTCCCGTGCTAATATGAGTCGTAAAAGATATTTTCCAACCACGGATTCTATTCCATCTATCTCGCCCGCCGCATCTCGACCCCTCTTCCTCGCCTACCGACCTTGACGTTTCCTTGAGAGTTCGCGAAAAGTCTCGCCTCCTTCTCAAGACCGGCACTGATTTAGGCAATACAGAAGGCTCGGCCTATGGGTCTATGCTCTGGCGAAACGTATTCGGCGGTGCAGAGTACCTTTCTCTCAACGCTTCTGCGGGTACGAGGACGCGATCCGCTTATAGTGCCGAATTTGGGACACCGATACAAAGCAATCCCAACCTGCGCCTTAGCGTTGAGGGCCTAGCAAGCAGTACGCAGAAGCCATGGGCAAGCCACGAGGAGGTTCTTAAGGGTGGAGGTGTAAAACTGAGTTGGCTAAGGGACAGTGGGGACCGCCATCAATTCAGTTATTCAGGTACCTGGAGACAGCTCACTGGCCTCGGAGCCGGAGCTAGCCCCACTGTGCGAGGTGATGCTGGGGACTCCGTCAAGAATGCTATGTCCTACCTGTTCCAGCGAGAACGACGCGACAATCCCATGCTGCCGCAGAGCGGATATGCCATCAAGACAGTCACGGAGCTAGCCGGGTGGGGTTCACTAGGAGGGGATGTCAGTTTCTCGAAAAGTGAAATGGAAATCACGGGAGCAGTGCCTATTCCTATTCCCGGAATTCGAGGCTCTTCGGGCGTGTCTATTGGCGGCGGGCTTAGAGCAGGTCTACTCTACCCTCTTCCGTCATCTTTTGGTATTGACGGCGCAGCTCCCAGCCGGATCAACGACCGATTCACCCTCGGTGGCCCAACAGACGTACGAGGTTTCTCCTTAGGTGGACTTGGTCCTAGGGACGGCGGTGATGCGCTCGGCGGCGACATATTTGCTGCAGGGAGCGTAAACATGCTTATCCCTCTACCCCGAATCGGCCCCGATTCCCCGTTCCGGCTCCAACTCTTTGCCAATGGTGGCAGGCTTGTAGCGATGAAAACCACGGCGAAGACAAGTGGTGCTACTACTAAGCAGCGGCTTGATGCTGGAACTGTATTGAACGGCATGGTATCCGCAGCAAAGGACATCAGTACCGGATTACCTACCATTGCTGCCGGCGTAGGCCTCGTATACGCACATCCCGTTGCCAGATTCGAACTCAACTTTAGCTTGCCATTAGTGATGAGAATAGGCGAAGACTCTCGGAAAGGACTGCAAGTCGGCGTGGGAATCAATTTTCTTTAGACGGTACGAGCTCCAGTCCACTTCATATCTCAACTATCATCCATGTATAAATTCCACTTGTAAATACCCAATACTCGTGAAGTCGCCACACTTCAACTTACCTCACTTAAACCAGATTGTTAGCTGAAATCTAAGTTAAAGACTGGCTACCTCATATCGAGAGTCATCAGATAACCTCCGTAGATTGATAGGTCGCTTCAACACCATGCCATAGCACCTAGCGGGCCATATTCCTTACAGTTCCATCGACATTCACGACATGCCGCCATTAAGCCGCCCTCGCATTCTATTACTAGCAGACCACCCAAGTGAAACATGGTCGTACATGCGGGGAAGGTATGATGCAACCACCAACATAAATACTACCTAGGTCAAAAAGAACTAGTCCCACGAGTTATTCTCATGTCGCATATTTACGTATCACCCCCATATAAAGCTACTATTAACTACCTAACCCAAAATTACCCAAGGGTCCCCGGCGTGGCAGACGGCAAGACGCGATACGCAGCGACGTACGAGGACTTTTGGGGCGTGACGGACGGCAATCAGATTATGGTACGCGATGCCCGTTGATCCACCTATCAAGTTTGAGGCCTCGTCTATGCGGGTCAGCTGCTCCGGGCTGACATAAATGCACTATAAATCCGACCTAGAAGACGCGCAGAAGAATGTCGGGGTGCTGAGACAGAATGAGGATTTTTTTGGATGGCGTTTCTGGACCAGCCGAGCCTGATCGTGGTGAAAGCGACAGAGAAAACAGGGCTAGGTAGATAGCTTCGAGACGAGGTAAGAATACACTCGTGAATAAGGACACGTTCGTGAAACGTAGGTAGTTACTCAATATACAATATGATTGATATACGAAACATCGGCCTTCGAAGCACACTGAGGAGGTTTCCTCCTAGGTACCTACCTCAGTATTCGGGTTCCATACCGCCCAGATGTATCGGGCAAATCCGATAGATATACCCAGCTAGGTTAGGCAGATACTCCACAACTATCAACCCTTCTAACGGAATACTCAACATATATACCGTCTCTTATGTCGTTGATCATTGGCGTTGCCTGTTGTACTACGTCTCTATCATCAAGTATTCGAGAGGGTGGAAATAAGTCCAAGCGGGGTTCCTATGTCGTGCTCCGAATGCGGCGTTTAGTCTGTCAAGTATCAACAATGTCATACGTTACGCCCGCGTCTAAAATTATCATCGCTGCTTCTGGTGTCTTCGGTATCTCGACGGCCCTATGGCTCGCACGATCCGGATACAGGGTCACCGTACTGGACATGTAGGATACGGCTTGGGTCGGTTATAACCCACTGTCCGGAGTCGACTCTGCATCGGCTGATTTGAATAAGATCATCCGTTTCAGCTACGGATCCGAGATTGACTACCAACGTCTCGCTACAGAGGCTGGACAGATGTGGGGACGATTTGAATGCCGAGATAGTGTCAACGCCACTCAGAGAATTGCCGGAGTGTTTGAGAGATTGTAATAAGAAGTTATGGTGGAATGCAGACTGCATGTGCTTGTATGAGTCGTTATGTTCCATCTTCATCTATCGTGGAAGCCAAAGGCTTCCGATTGTGAGCTATCTTAGAAAAGATCTCTTCTCCGGAGCATTTTAAAAGGAGAAACACTAACTACTATCAAAAAGGGCTCCGTATGAGCTGCACCGATGAGCTCGGTACCTTTATCTCAAGTAAACGATTTCTTAAGGCCTCAGGCATATTCCGCTGAATTCTAGAATCCTAGGGGGAAAATGCTAACACAACATGTTCAATACTACTAGATGGAACGCGAGGGTGTTAGAGAAACACAGTTTAGGAGTGATAACGATGCAGGGCTACCAGGTGATCCCTGATGTTCCAAATATTAATTAACTGACACATATGTCAAACGGGCAAGAGAACGAGGATGGGCGTGAAAGCTTGACCCCTGTCGACGTCAAGAGAGGTTCGGGAAGCACAAAGCAGTCCTCGACTCTTTGGCAGGGTTCGTCTACGCCTATAAGAGCTGCGCCTGGGCACAATATTTGGCCAAAAAAGCCGGCGCCGGAATGATACTCGACCCTGGCCCTGGAAAGGTACTTGATATTAAGTCTTATGAAGGCCGACCTGTGGTGCATACCGCCGATGGCCGCGAACATTCCGCCGATCTTGTAGTTGTCGCCGGTGAGTTGACACCCGGTGCACGAGACGAATTTGATCTGGAGCCGGGTGGACTCCTTCGTTGGTTCCGGAAGTCCAAGATTTGCTTGAAACGACGGCCGGCTCAGTAGCTACAATTCAGATCCCCAAGGACCGCCCAGACCTCTAGGACCGATTTAGTGAGGAGAACCAACCAACCAGTGATTGCATGGGGTACGAGGCAAGGGAAAGAAGTTTACAGTATTCCGAGAGATGAAAATGATATTTTCAAAATTGGATGGCGGAAGTCAAAGTTAGAAGTCTTTCAACCCTATATTTTATCGTCTCAATCCCGGTACTGACGGCGCTAATCAAAGGTGGACGAATTTCGAAAATGTCGACAAGCGACGGATATTCGTACCGAAAACTGCGCACATAACCGAGCAAAAGGAGACGCGCATACCAATCGACGCATTGAACGGCATTAAGGGGGAAAAGCTGAGCCGTTTCGTTACTATGATAAACCGGGTCTTTTCTAAAAATTGCCTTTTTACTTTTAATCATAAAGTATATCGAATTGAATTTCCCCGAACTAATTTAATTTTATTAGATATAATTTATTTTACATTCGGGCTATATAAAATTATATTATTTTTATAAAATTATTAATTTTTATAATATTAATAATATTATTAATTTTAATTATAATTATATATAATTCATATTAATTAATTTAAAAATATTTAAATATTTAAAT
>MU376479.1:0-15970 GCA_022495205.1 Hypoxylon sp. FL1150 | reverse complement strand
TTTTAATATTAATAAAATAATTATTAAATATTAAAATTATTTAATATTAAATTATATAAATATTAATAATATTAAATATTATTTTAAAATAAATTCTATTATTTTAATAAATTTAATAATTTTTTTTATTAAATATTATATATAATTTAAATTTTTATTAAAAAAAAATTTAATTAAATAAATATATATATATTTTATTATAATATTATTAAAATATTATAAAAATTTTTTATATATTATTAATATTTTTAATTTTTTTATATAAAATATAAATTTATATAAAAAAATTTATATTTTATATTAATTAAAATAAATAATAATATTATTTTAAAAATTCTTAAAAAATATAATAAAATATTTTTTTTTTAATTAATAAAATTATATTAAAATAGCTTTTATGATTTTTTAATTATTTAATAATTATTATATATATAAAAACTTTTTATTATATATATTATTAATATAAAAGATTTAAAGTTTTTAAAAATATCGATATTTTTATTAAAAAGAAACTTTTTAATATAATTATTTTAATTCTTTTTATTATTATTTTTTATTATAAAAGAAAAATAATATATTATTATAATATTATTAATTATAATAAGATAATTATTTTCAAAATAAAAAAATGAAAAAAATAAAAAAAAATAATAATAATAAATAAAAATAAGTATATAAGATTTAATTATTTTTATAATTATTTTTATTATTAAATAATTTATAATATAAATATTAAATAAAATTTATATAAAAATAATATTAATAATTAATTTTTTTTACATATAAATGCGTATTTAAATTATTAATAAAAATATTAAAATAAAAATATATTTTATTATTATTAAAATTAATAATATTATTATTCTTTTATATATGATAAATACGATTATTATAATTTTATATTTTATAATAATTAATAATATTTAGATTAATATATTATATTTATTTAATAAATAAATTTAAATTAATTTATATTTTTATAATAATTATAAAGTTTTTAAATAATAAATTTATATATTATTATTTTTTATTTAGATTAATAATAATTAATTTTATGATAAATTAATAAAAATATTATAAAATAAATTTAATATTAATTATTTTAAGATAAATTAGCAATATATAATTTTATAATAAACCGGTAAAAGCGTTACGAAATTAAATTTATTATTAATTATATTTAAATAAAATTTTTTATTATTTTATAATTAATTTATCAATTAATTATTAATTAATATCGAAAAATAAAATCCTTATGAATAATATATTTATAAAAAAAAAAATTATTATATAATAATAATATAAATATAATATATATAATTAATTTAAATTTATTTTAAATGAATGAGCCGCTAAAATTAATTTATATAATAAATTATAATTACATATTAATTACGTGATTATAATTTTAATATTAATTATATTTTTATAAAAGAATTAATTTTAATTAAATTTTAATTATAATATATTTTTTTATATTAAATTATTAATTTTAAAAAATTATTTTAAAGTTATTTAAAATTATTTTTCTAAATAATTTAATTAATTAATATATCGTAAAATTAATTAAAATTATATTAAATAAAATAAAAAAAAACGAAAACTTTAAATTAAATATATAATATTTAAAATAAATTATAAATTTATTTTAAAATTATTATTTTTTAATTCGATTTTAATTAGAATTACACATTATATAATAATATAATTTAATTTAAAATTTTTAATTTTTTTTTAATTAATTTAATTTAATTTTAATAAATTTTATAATTTATAAATTATTTAAATTATTTAAAAAAAAAAATTTTAAATAATTTTAAAATAAATTTATAATATTTTTAAAAATTAATAATTTAATTTAAAATTTTTTACTTTAATTAAAATTTAATTAAAATTAAATATTATATGATAATATAATTTAATTTAAAGTTTTTATTTTTTTTATTTCATTTAATATAATTTTAATTAATTTTATAATTTATAAATTAATTAAATTATTTAAATATAAATATTTATAATTAATTATTTATTATTAATAATTTTAATTAATTAATTAAATTTATAGAATATTAAATTAATAATTTTATTAATAAATTTTTAGCGAAATTATAATTAAAAATATTAATATAAATATATAATATATATAAATTAAATATTATATAATAAATTCACATATATTTATATTATATATTTAATATTATTTTAAATTATTAATAAAATAATTAAATAAAATAATTATTTGTAATATAAATTATATATAATATTTTTATTAATAAAAATATAAGAATTAATTTATGTATAAAAAATATTTTGATATTATATATTAATAATTATATTAGAAATATAAAATTTATAATAAAAATTTTAAAATAAAATAATAATTCATTATAATTAAAAAAAATTATAAAATTAATTTTCTAAAAAAAAAATAATAAAATTTATTTATTATAATAAGAATAAAATGTTAATTTAATTATATTTTAATTAAAATTAAATGGTTTAATAAAAAATTAAATTATAAGAAATTCGGTTTTTTTTAAATTATAAAAATGTTTTTCATTATTAATTATTAATTATTATTATTTAAAAAAATATAATTATATTTTATTTTTTATATTTATTCATTGAAATTAATTTTAAAAAATATTAAATTTATTATTAATATTAAAATTAAAAATTAATTAGAAAAATATAAAATTAAAAAAATATTTTAAACTTTAAAAAATTTAAAAATATAATTAAATATTTTATAAAATAAAAGAATTATAAATTAAAAAATAATATTTAAAAGCTTAAAAAATTTTTAATATATTATAAAAAAAAATTTAAATATTTTTATTATTAAAATTTATAATATTTAAATTTATAAGATTTTAAAAATCAATAAAATTTTAATTATATAAAATGAAAAATATATTAAAAATAATCTACGTTTATTTTTTTTTAATTCATTTTTATTTACTTTTTTTAATTTTAATTTTTTCTAGAACTTTTAATTTATTTAAATTTTAAAATAAATCTATTTATAATAATTTATAAAAATGAAAAATTAATTTTAATTTTTTATTTTTATAAAAATAATCTTATTTTGTTTTTATTAAAATAATAAAAAGATTTAATCTTATATTAATATTATTATATATATACATTTTTTAATGTTTTTTATTAAATTTATTATATATTTTTAATAAATATTTATATTAAATATATATAATTAATTTAAAGATTTAAAAAGAAAAATATTAAAATATTTATTAATTAAAAATATAAATTATTTATTATTAAAATAAAAATCTTAAAAAAATAATATTATAATTATAATTTATTAATTTAATATATAATTTAAATAAAAAAAATATAAAATAAATTTATTTGAAATTATATAAATAAACGTTTTAATTAAAAATATTATATAATTATTTTTATGTTTATTACGTTTTAAACGTTAAAAATATTACGTTTAAAAAACTTTAAATATATTATTAAAAATTCTAAATATATAAAATAATTTTAGTTTTTTTTTTTAAATAAATTTAATAATTATTAATTATGAATTTTTATTTATATTTTAATAATCAAAATTAATTTTTTATATATTAATTATAATTTAAATTATTTCATTTATATTATTATTATTTTTAAATCAAAATATTTAATAAATAAACTTTTAATTTAATATTTTTATTATTATTTAAATATATATTTATTAAATAAAAAACTTTTTATTATTAATATTATTTTTATATAAATTTTATTTAATATTTATATTATAAATTATTTAATAATAAAAATAATTATTAAAATAATTAAATTTTATATATAGTATTTTTATATTAATATTTTTACATGTAAATTTCTTTTAATTTTATTAACATATAAATTAAAATTTAAAATATTTTTAATTAATAATTTTATTAATTTTAAATAATTATAATTAAATAAAATTATTACTTTTTAAATTATAAAAATAATTAAAATTATATTAAATAGAATGAAAAAAAAAAATTCCCATGCAAATTATATTATTATATAATGTTTAATTCTAATTGAAATTAAATTATAAAATGAATTTTAAAAGTCTAAAAATCTAAATAACTTTAAAGGATTTTTTATTAAAATCATTAATTTGATATTTTAAAATTAAAATTAAATTAGAATTAATTATTATATAATAATATAATTTATATTAGAATTTTTATTTTTTTTTATTTTATTTAATATAATTTTATTTAATTATAATTATTTAAAATCATTGAAATTATTAATTTTAATAAATTAAAATTTTCTATTTAATTTTTTAAATAAATAATTAAAAACGTAATTACTTATAATTTTAATATATATTCTAATAATAAATTATAAATATAAAAATAATAAAATATAATATATAAAAATTAAATATTACGCATGAAATTTAAAAAAAAAATATATTACGTAAATAATATTATTTATTATTTTTATTTATTATTATTTTTTTTTTTTTTTTTAAAATAATCATTTTATTATAAAAAATAATATTATAATAATATATTATTTTTTTAAAATAAAAAATATTAAAAAGAAAATTAAAATAATTATATTAAAAAAAGTTTTTTTTAATAAAAATATTAATATTTTGAAATATTTTAAGTTTTTTATATTAATAATATATATAATAAAAAAATTATATATATATAATAATTATTAAATAAATAAAAAAATTAAAAAATTATTTTAATATAATTTTATTAATTAAAAAAAAATATTTTTTTTTTTTTTTTAAAAAGTTTTTAAAATAATATTATTAGTTATTTTAATTAATATAAAATATAATTTTTTTTATTTAAATTTATATTTTATATAATAAAATTAAAAATATTAATAATATATAAGAATTTTCTATAATAATTTAATAATATTATAATAAAATATATATATATTTATTTAATTTAATTTTTTTTAATAAAAATTTAAATTATATATAATATTTAATAAAAAAAATTATTAAATTTATTAAAATAATAAAATTTATTTCGAAATAATATTTAATATTAAATAATTTTAATATTTAATAATTATTTTATTAATATTAAAATAATTTTTATTATTTAATTAATAATAATTATAAATAATTTTAATATTATTTATTATATTAATATAAAAACTTTTTAATTTTAATAAAATATATAAAAAAAAAAATTAATATTAAAAAATATAATATTTTTTTAAAAAAAAAAACTTTTGAAAATTAATATTATTAATTTAATATAAAATTTCATTAATATTATAAAATATTATTAATAATATTAAAAACTAAAATCTTTTAATTTTATATTAATTTTTTATTTAAAATTATAAATATTAAAATTAAAAAAATATTAAAATTAAAAAAATATTTTATAATAATAAAAATTAATAAATATATATAATAAAATTTTAATATAATATAATTTATAATATTATAAAAAATTATTTTAATAAATATATTTTTATATATTTAAATATTTTAATTAATAAAATTTAATTTATTTATAAAATCTTTTAATATATATTATTTAATATAATAATATTTTATTTTAAATTAGAGTAATACTAAACGTGCGATATGGGTATATGGGAATCTATTATGTAATATCCTAATAATATATATCATACCCCCTAATTTTTACATTAATATTTACTTATATAAATATATAGCAAAATTATTAATATAATTATATAGCTAATTAATCAAATATAAATTTTTAACTAATTAATAAATTATTAAAATTATTAATTATAAATATTTTTTCTTAAATAATTTAATTAATTTTTAAATTATAAAATTAATTAAAAATATATTAAATAAAATAAAAAAAGATAAAAATTCGAAGCTAAATTATATTATTATATAATATTTAAATTAAATTTAAATTCAATTTAAATATATAATATTCAAAGCGAATTATAAATTCATTTTAAAATTATTTAAATTTTAAAACCATAATTTTTCAATTTAATTATAATTAAAACCAAGTATTATATAATAATGTAATTTAACTTAGAATTTTTACTATTTTTTAATTAATTTAATATAATTTTATTTAATTTTTAAATTTATAAATTAATTAAATTATTCAAAGAAGGAAAATAATTAAAAATAATTTTAAATAATTTTAAAATATCATATGATATTTTCTAGGAATAATAATTTAATTTAAAAAAAACATATTATAATTAAAATTCAATTAAAACCAAGCCTTTTATAAAAATATAATTAAATTTAAAATTTTTATCTTTTTTTACTTTATTTAATATAATTTTAATAAATTTTGCAATTTAAAAATCGATTAAATTATTTAAATACGAATATTTATAATTATAATTGATAATTTTAATGATTTATTAATTAGTCAAATCTATTAGACATCAGGCTAACAGTTTCGCTAACAGAATCGCTGCGAATTTACATTTAAAAGTATTAGTGGGGGTATATAATATGCACAAACCAAATACCACATAATAGATTCCCGCATTCCCATACCGCACGTTTAATATTACTCTTAAATTACTTAATATTATATAAAAATATTAAGTTTTTTAACTTATTATTATTAATTTATTAAAATAATATAAAATATTAATATTTTAATTATAAAATATTATAAATAATTATTATTAATATTTTTTATTTAATAAATTAAATAATATTTATTAAATAATTTATATTTATAAAAATAATTATATATTAAATTAATTATAAAATAATTATAAATTTATTTTTATAAATCATAATATAAAAATTAATAAATAAAAAAATATTTTATATATAAAAAATTTAAATATTAATTAATAAAATATTTTATAATTAAATATGAAAATAAAAATTTTAATTAATAATATTTTATATAAAATATAAAAAAAACTGATAATAATAATATTATTTTTATTATATTCTTTTATAAATTAATAAATATAATATATAATTATTTTAAAATTACGATTTTAATAATAATAATAATATAATTTTAATAATAATATATTTTATATAATATTTAATAATATATAAATTTATAAATAATAAATATATCGTTAATTTATAAATAAATTAAATGATTTATTATATGATAATTAATTTAAATAATTTTATTAGAAATTCCTTTATGAATTATAATAAATTAAAAAAAATATAATATATATTTTTTATTTAAAATATTAATATATTTATATATTTTAAAATATTATATTAAATATTAAAATTATAAATATTTTAATTA
This sequence comes from Hypoxylon sp. FL1150, assembly GCA_022495205.1. Classification (NCBI taxonomy): domain Eukaryota; kingdom Fungi; phylum Ascomycota; class Sordariomycetes; order Xylariales; family Hypoxylaceae; genus Hypoxylon; species Hypoxylon sp. FL1150. The sequence continues at coordinate 8,735 of MU376479.1, read as the reverse complement.
AAAAATATAATATAAAATTTAATAATAATTTAAAAAAATATTAATTCTTTTCGGAAAAATTATTTTTTAAATTATTAATATAAATATATCATTTATTTTATATTTATATAATATAAATTTATCGTATTAAATTAAAAAAGCGATACCGCTTTTTATAAATTTATAAAAGCGATTTATATTTTTTATAATATAATATATTTTTTAATTTTATTAATTAATTTACTAATGAAATTAAATATTATAATTTTAGCTATAACGTTTTATTTTATATAAATTACTTATAAATTTTATTTAATAAAAATTACTTTTTATTTTTAATTTTAATTAATTAATTTAATAATATAAAATAAATCCCTAAGGATATTTTTAAAAAAGTATTTTTTTTATTTAAAGTTTTTTTTTACATAGTAAATTTTATTAGAAATTTTATTATATATAAATAACTTTTTAATTTATATAAATCTAATAATTATAAATTATTTTCGATTTTATAAAAATTTAATTTTAAATGTTAATAAATTAATTCGAATTTATTTTATTATTAATATTAATTTAATTTTAAAATGAAAAATAAAAAAGCTTAATATAATTAATAATTATATTATAAAAAAACGCATGGAATATAAAATAAACCATTGCGTTACTAAGGGCTTATAATTATCGCGTTAAATTAAAAAAGCAATGTTATTTTTTATAAATTTATAAAAATAATTTATATTTTTTATAACGTAATAAAATTAATTTAATATTTATTTTAATAATAAAAAAAATATATTAATTTATTAAAAGGAATGATATTTAATTATTTATAAATATATAATAATATATTATTATTTAATATAAAAAGAAATAAAATAATTTTATAAATATTTAAAATATTTAATAATAAAATAATTTTATTATAATTATAAAAAAACTAATTATAATAATATTAATTAATTTTTAATTAAAAAGATTATTAAAATTTATTATTAATATTAAATATATAATTTAATTTTTAAATAATTTAAATTTATTTTTTAAAATAATATTAATATAATATATATTTATAATAAATTTATTTTATATATAATTAATAAAATTATGATTTTTTAAATTATAAAATATTTTAAAAAAATAAAAATAAAATATATATAAAATATTTTATATAATATATAAATTAATATATATTTAAATTTTTTATATAATATTATTTTAAAATTACTAAAAAAGTTTTATTATTAATAAATTTACTACGAATATAAATAATTTATATATTAATATTAAAAAAGGTTTAATAAAAATATATTATTTAATTAATAAATTAAAAAAATATTATATATTATTTTATTATATTTTTAAAATTATTAATAATAATTTAAATTTTAAAATAAATTAAATGAATATTTCATAAATAATAATAAAAATTATAAATAATATATTTTAAATTATTAAATAATAATTTATTTATATTATTAATAATAATAAATATAATAATTATTAAAAAAATAAAATAATATTATTTACGTAATATATTCTTTTTAAATTTTATATATAATATTTAAATTTTATATATCGTATTTTTATATTAATATTTTTATATATAAATCGCATTTAATTTTAATAATATATAAATTAAAACTTTAAATATTTTTAATTGATAATTTAAATAATTATAATTAAATAAAATAATTATTTTTTAAATTATAAAATTAATTAAAATTATAATAAATAAAATTAATAAAAATAAAAATTTTAAATTAAATTTCTTTATTTATATTCCTAAAAATTCCTATCGGGCCTTTATTTGCATCCGTATACATTTTCAAATTAAAAGTAATAAGATTTTATATTTAATAATTATATTTATTATATTTATAACCTAATAATTTTATAAAATTAATTCGTATTTTTAAATAATTTATATTATTTAATTATTAATTTAATTATAATTTAAATAAATTAAATTATATTATCATATAATATCTAAATATAAAATTATTTATATATAAAATACTTTAATGGGAATTTAATAGAGCCGCATCTTGCGATTTCTAAGAAAATAATCATGTAAATCTTAAAATACTTTAATTTCGATGCCACTCAAACAAAAAATATCGCATTATAATATAATTTAATTTATTTAAAACGCAATTAAATTAATATTTAAATAATATTAATTATTAAAAGATTATAATCGATTTAGCAAAATTATTAAGTTATAAGCCTTTGGGATAGAAATAAAATTTTATCGCTTCCGATTTCAAAATATATATAAATATAAATAAAAGCCCGATAAGAACTTTTAGGGGTACGGATAAAAAAACTTTTTAAATTAAATTATATATTTTTTAGAAATTTAATTTATATTAAAATTTAATTCGAATATATAATATTAAAATAAAATTAATAATCTTTTAAAAATTATTTAAATATTAAAATAATAATTTTATAATTTATATTTAATTAAAATTAATTATTATATAATAATATAATTTATATTAAAAAAAAAAATTTTTATTTAATATAATTTTAATTAATTTTATAATTTAAAAAGTAATAATTTTATTTAATTATAATTATTTAAAATTATCGAAATTATTAATTTTAATAAATCGAAATTTATATTTAATTAAATAATTAAAAATTTAATTATTATTATAACGTAAATATAAAAACCTTTGAAAAAAAAACTTATTTTTTTAATATAATTATTAAATATAAAATTACATATTATCTAAAAAAAATTAATTTATTTAACTTATATTTTTTTAAAATATAGCTATTTATTTAAAAAATAACGCATATATATTATATAATTTTTTTTTTTTTTTTCGTTTTTTACGCTTAGATAAATTCATATATTATTAAATATTAAAACTTAGCTTTTTAATTTAATTTTTCATATTTTAATAATTACTAATAATTTTTTTATATATTTATATGGGGAATTATAATTATAAATATAATGAAATATAATATATAAAAATTAAATATTTTATATGAAAATTAAAAAAAACATATTACGTAAATAATATTATTTAAAAAATAATATAAAAAATATAAATTTTTAAAATTTAATATTAAATTCATAATAATTATATTATAACGAATAACCCGAATATAATAAATATATTAAGTTTATTATTATAATTAAAATTTTAAATATAAAAAAAAAAAAAAAAAAAAAAAGATTTTATATTTTTATAATTTAAAATAATAAAATTTATGAAATAAAAATTAATAATAAATTAATTAATTTTTATATAATTACTATTAAATTATATAATTAAAATGAAATTATATAAAAATTTAATAATAATTCCGAAATTTTTAATAAAATTATTAATTTAAAAAATAATTATATTTTGAAAAATATTATGAAATTAATAATAAAAAAATAATATAATGTAATAATGCAAAATACCAAGCCTAAAAAAATAAATATTTAAAAATAAAAAATTATTAAATATATTTTAATTAAATGATAATTAATATAAATAATAAATATAATGGTTTTAAAATTAATATTTAAATATAATAATTATATTTAAATAGCTAATTATAACGATATATATTAATTAAAATATCACGTAATATATAATAAATAATAAATATTATTATATAAAATTTAATTTTTTTATTTTATTATATTTCTTTTTTATTAAATACGATGAATTTATAAATTATAATTAATATATAAATAATTATTAATCGGAAAAAAAAAACTAAAAGCAATAATTATATAATAATAATAAGAAAAAAAAATAAAAAAAATTATATTCATTTTAATAATTTTAAATGTTTTTTTATATTAGATATTATTTTATATATTTAAATAATATTAGCGATTAAAACTTAGGTTTTTATATTTAAATAATTTTATAATTTTTAAAATTTATTTTTATATTTTGATATTTTAAATGCCTTTTTATATTTTAAATGAATAAATAATCGAATATATAATATTAAAAACATTAACGATAAAAAAAATTTTAAAATTTTAAATTTACGATGAAAAATATCTATAATTTTTAAATTTGAATTAATAATTTAAATAAACGTAAATTTTATATTTATATATTATAAATTATTTTTATTAATAATAATAATAATTAAATAATATTTCGATTATTTTAATTAATAATATAATTAATATTTATTTAGTATTTTAATAATTTATAATTAATATTTAATTATATATTAATTAATATATTAATAATTTAATAATTAATAATTAATAATTACGATTAATAAATTATTAATTTAATTAATAATTAAATTAATATTTTAATTAATAATTTAATTAGTAAATTATTAATTTAATTAATAATTAAATTAATATTTTAATTAGTAATTTAATTAGTAAATTACTAATTTAATTAATAATTAAATTAATATTTTAATTAGTATTTAATATTATAATTTAAAATAAAACTTTTAATAATTAAATTAATAATTTATATAATAAATAATTTATAAAGAAAATTTCGAAAAAAATAACGTCATATATAATTTATATCGAAAATAATTAAAAATCAAAATATCTTATTAGAAATAACTAAGGATTTAGGCATCTTAATGGCTAATTCATACGAAAAAAAATTCGAAAAAAAAAATAATTCGAAAAGAAATTTAAAAAATAAATATAATCGTTAGCATCGTAATTTTAAAAATAATTAAAATTAAAATATTTTAATTAATATTTTATATGATATAACGGATTAATTAAATATAATATAATATTTAATTTAATAATTTATTTTTTTATATTTAAATTATATCGAAAATAATTAAAATTAAAATATTTTATTTAATATTTTTAAAAGATTTATATAATAAATAATTTAAATTAAAATATTTCGATTAATAATAATTAATACGTAAAAAAATTAAATCGTAATTTAAATGAATATAATAATTAATATCGTAATGATAAAAATAATTAAAATTCAAAGTATTTTAATAATTAATAATTTATATAATAAAATTAATCGAATATAACGTAATATTTAATTTAATAATTTAATTAATTTATCATATCGAAAATAATTAAGATTAAAATATCTTAATTAATAATAATTAATATATAAAAAAATTCGAAAAATAATTCGAAAAAAATATAATTTAAAAAATAAATATAATAATTAATATTATAATAATAAAAATAATTAAAATTTAAAATATTTTAATAATTAATAATTCATATAACGAATTAATCGAATATAATATTATATTTAATTTTATAATTTAATTAATTTATATTTAAATCGTATAATATCATATTATATAATATTATATTATATCGAAAATAATTAAAATTAAGATATTTTAATCGGTAATATTTATATAATTATAAATTTATACGATAAATTAAGGCATTTTAATTAGTAATAATTATATAATAAAAAATTTAAAAAAAAAAGATTAAAATAAAAATTTAAATAAATAATTTAATAATTATATTTTAAATGATTTATACGGTTTAATCGGAATATAATAAATTTAATAAAAAAACGTAATAAACGAAATAAATAAATATAATTAAAAAGTAAAAAATAAAAATATTATAATTCATAATAATTAAAATTAAAAAGATTTTTACGGCTATAATTTTTAATGCTTTTAATAATTAATTGAAATTTTTATATTAATTAATATAAAACGAATTAATTAAAATAAAAATAATTTTCTTAAAATTATAAGTTATAAAAATTTAAAAGTTCGTAATAATTATTAATAATAATAATATAAAGCATCGGGGTTAAAAAAGCAAAGCATTTAAAAATAAAAAATTAGTAAATATATTTTAATTAAATAATAATTAATATAAATAATAAATATAATAATTTCAAAATTAATATTTAAATATAATAATTATATTTAAATAATTAATTATAACGATATATATTCATTAAGATATTACGTGATATATAATAAATAATAAATATCATTATATAAAATCTAATTTTTTTATTTTATTATAATAAATAATTATAAAAAAATAAAATTAAATTAAAAAATAAAAATCATATATTAATAATTTTAATTTAAAAAAATATATTAATTTATAATTAATTATTAAATTATAATAAGAAAATAATTATATTTAAAAAATTATTTAAAATTATTAATAAATTTAAAATAAAAATATTTATTAAATATAATATTTTTATATTTAAAAAATATAATGAAAAGAAAATATAAAATAAATTAATTATTTAAATTACGAAAAATATTAATGAAAATTTTATATTCATTTAATTATTAATAATTTAATAATTTAATTAATATATTATTATTATTTTTATATTTAATTTTTTAAAATAAAAATAAAGTTTTTTATTAAAAAATATTATTTAAATATATATATAATTTTAATTAAATTATTTTTATAAATAATTTATTATTATTTTAAAAGATTTATTATAATTATAATTAAGTTTTTATATAAAATTATAAAAATAAAAATTTATTAATAAATAATATATTTAAAAAATTAAAAAGAATAATTTAATATAATAATATTAATATACAATTTATATTTATTAATTTCGAATAATTAAAATCATTTTAATTTTATAAATATATAAATAAATAATATTTTAAAATTATTTAACTTATTTTTTATAAAATTAAAAAAATCGAAATTATAAAAAATAAAATTTATTTATTTATAATTTTATTATTATTATTTAATAATTATATTTTATTTATAAATAAAAAAAACTTTTATATTTATATTAAAAGAATTAAAATTTAAAAATAAAAATATCGGGATATAATTATCGTAATTATCATAATTATTATAATTAAATTAACGTAATTATTATATACGTTAACGGAAAGTAATTAATAAAATAATATAAAACTATATATTTTATAATTTTATATAACTTAGTTTTTTTTTTTTTTTATATATTTAATATAAATATTAATCCGAATTTATTTATAATATTATATTATATTATTATTTTATTTAATTAATATAAAGAAATAAAAATTAATTTCAAAATATTTTTTAATAATATATATAATAATAAATTTATAATATATATATTATTTTTATAAATTTTAATAAAAAATAATTAAATAATTAGATAAAAATTTTTAATAATAAAAAACAATTTAAAAAAAAATTTTATTATATTAATATTAATTTTATTATTAATAAATTATTTATTTTTATAAATAAACTTTTCGTAAATAATGAAAAATTTAAATTTATAATTTAATTATAAATCTTTTTTAATTAATAAAAAAAAAAAAATAATTTATTATATTAAAATTAAATTAAAAATAAATAAATAATTCGAAATATTTTTATTAATAACATTTATATTATAATTTATAATATAAATATAAATATAATAATAAATATAATAATAAATATAATAATAATAATATTAATAAATTAAATATAATATATTATATAATTTAATAAAAAAATACAAATAAAAAAATATTATAAAAATATAATATTATATATTAAAATTAAAATTAATTTATTAATTTAATTTTATATATTTATATATAAAATATTAATTAAATTATATCTAATTAATATCTTTTAATTAGTAATTATACTTTTTAAATATTATAATTATTTTGTTTTTTTATATATATAATTATTATTAATTTTGAATATTTTTTTTTAATATGGTTTTAAATTTTATTTTTTAATATTAATTAATAATTATTTCAATAAAAAATTATAAATTAATAGAATTTTATAAGGGGAATTATTTTATTATATAATTATTATAATTTTATTAAAATATTATTATTAAAATAATATTTTATATTATTTAATAAAAAATTTATAATTATTATAAATTATAAAGTTTTTAGGATTATTTTTATTATATAATTTATTATATTAAGTTTTTTTTATATTTATTATGTAATTTTAATTATTAAAAATTCCGATTTTATTATTTTTTTAATTTTATAAATTTTTATTTTTAAAAGATTATTATTTTTTTATTAAATTTAATTAAAATTTTTAATTTAAGTTTATTATTTTTTTAATTAATTTTTATTATTAATTTATTATTGATTTTTTATTAATTTATTTTTAATTTCGTTAATTTTAATTAAAATAAAATAATATTTTTATATTATTTAATAAGAAATCTATAATTATTATAATATACGAAATTTTTAAAATGATTTTATTTATATAAAATATTATATTAATATATATTAAATAATTACCGTAATTTACGAATTTTATTAATAATATTTATCACGCATTTTTATTTTCAAAAGATTTTTAATTTTACCGATTTTTTACTAATAAATTTATTTATATTTATCACGTAATTTTTTTCGATTTTTATTATTATTATTAATAGTAATTTATTTATTTTTTTATAGCGAAATAAATTATATATATTTTTTATTACGTAATAATTTTCATTTTTTTTTCTTTTTATATGTGAAATAATTATAATTTAATTACGATTTAATAACGGCTAAAAAAGAAATTATATTTATATATTTTTTTTTAATTATAAATTAATTGCGATTTAAATACGTAATAATTATAATTAAAAAAAAAGTTTAATAAATTAAAAGATTTTATATAAAAATAATAATAAATTTTATTTTATAATATTTTCGATAATACGAAATTATTTTATTATTAATTTATATTATAAATTAAAAAATTATTAAAAAAAAAAATTAAATATAAAAAAATAATATTTAAATAAAATTATAATAAATAAAAATTATATAAATAATAAATATAT
>MU376478.1:0-15976 GCA_022495205.1 Hypoxylon sp. FL1150 | reverse complement strand
GGGCTCGAACCCTCAATTCTAAGGATGTGCCCATTTGTCATAGCGCAATTCGCAGTGGAATGCGGGTATAACCGCTGCGCCAACCGGGCTCATAATTATTGCGTCAGGCACTTACTAATAGCGGGCAATAGTAGCTCTTGTGATTAAGAGATTGAAAAAATCATTGTATTTCTTAGAATTTAATTAGCGGTGTGCGTTTCTGGCAAGTTCCTTATAAGCGAGCTCCGGACCAAATTAATTAACTAGCTAAATTTCTAAATAATAAATTACAATATATTTTTCAAGGTTATTAATAATAATAGATAATTATAAAAATAAAATTTAATTTTTTAATAATTATTTAATTATATATATATTTTATTTATTTAAGAATAAATAAAATAAATTTTATATATATATATTTTTTATATATATAACTTTATAATAAATAAAAAATATAATAATTAAAAATTTACTTTTTATTTAGTTAGTTTTTAGGTTTTTTAAAATAAAAAAGCCGTTTTTTATTATAATAATTAATTATTATTATTTTTTAATTTTTTAAATTAATAAAAAAAAAGCTTTTTATTATAATAATTAATCGTTATTAGTTTTTTTAATTTTTTAAATAATAAAAAGAAAGGCTTTTCATTATAATAACTAATTATTATTAATTTTTCTAATTTTTCAAATAAAAATAAATAAATATTTTTTATTATAATAACTAATTATTATCGGATTTTTTAATCCTTTAAACCGGGATTATAACCCCTAGGAAATCGATATAAAATCTTTTATACTAACCATACTTTTTAATCAAAATAATTATTTTCACGAAATGGAATTATTAATATTTATTACCCTTAATTTAAAAAGTCATATTTTAATTAATTAGGCTAATTAAATTATTATCTATTTAATTATTTATTTTTATGCGAATTTTAAATTATTTTTACCGATTTAAAAAATAAATTACTTTTATTTTTTTATATTTCTTAGGGTTAAACGGATTATAAAATTTTATATTTTTCCCGCTAAAAATTATATATTTAAATTTACGGCATGTTTATAAAACCTAATAATATTTATTTCCGTAAAGGCATTTTTTTAGCGTAATTATTATATATTAGCCGTTAAAATACTTAGGCGTTAAACGGTAAAATGCCTTTTAACGGAATTTTATTAAATATTAATAAATAAAGTTTTTAAAAGATATTTATTTTAATTTAAAAGCTTTTATTCTAATAAGTTTTAAAAGCTATTAATTTACCTAAATAAAATTAAATTTTTTAATAATTAATAAAAATTATTTAATATTTAATTAACTTTATATTTTTAATATATTTTTTATTTTTATTTTAATAAAAATTTTTTCTTATTAAATAAATTATTTTTTAAAATATCTAATAATATTAATTAATAAAATTTATATATATTAAATTTAAATTATATAGAATATATTATCGTTAAAAAGTACGTAGTATTTTTTAAATAAACGAAATATCCATTATAAAAAAAATTTATAATTAAAATATAATAATTTAAACTCAATTAAAATAAAAATTAAAATTATAAAATTAATAAATTTAGTAATTTAATTTTACATAATAATATTATATATAAATCTTATTAACTAATTAAATAAACATATTAAATAATTTTTACGCTTATTATTATATTTTATTTTAATTTTTTTACATATTAGTATAATTAGAATAATAGATTTACATTTTCATATAATTTCATCTAATATTTCCCATATTTCTATATATTTTTCATATTTTTAAAGATAATAATCTATTTTAATTCGTTATATATAATCGTATATCGGTAAAAAAAAAGTTTAGATTAATACCGCATCAAAATCGGAAGCATTAGGATTAATCATTAACTAGATCCCACGCTAATACGTTTGGTATTTACATTAGATATACCATTCAAACCAATCATTAAAACTCTTAAATTTTACCATTTCAATGGCGCCGAACATTTCAATTAAACTTATAATTAACGCCATAATAATAAAATAAAAATAAAATAAAAAATTTTTTTATAAAAAAAGGATAAATTACTAATATTATTAGCTTTATATTCACGTAATAATAATTAATTATAATTTAACGTTATTAAGCTTATAATTATCATATTAAAAATAATATTATTAATGAATAATAATTTCATTACGCTTTATATATGATATGATAATTAATTAATTAAATTTAATAAAATTACAAATAATTTTAAATTTAATTAATTAATTAAATTTAATAAAATTATAAATAATTTTAATTTAAATAATTTTTATAATTAAAACGGAAAAAATTCGAATATAAGCGATTTTATTAAATATATCCTCCGGCATTTCTAATAAATTTAATTAATTAGCTAATTAAATATATTTTTTAATATTTTACTTAGTAATAAACGAAAATTTCTTAGAATTTACTAATTAATATAACCGAATTTTTCTAGGTTTAAACGTAATATAATTTCTAGTCGGAAAAATATATTTATTTATTATAATGTAATTCGTAATAAAATATAAATATAATTATTATATTAATTAAATTCATAATTATCATATTAAAAATAATATTATTAATAAATAATAATTTCATTACGTTTTATATATAACGTAATAATTTTATTATTAAATTATTTAAAATTTAATTTATTAATATTATTTAATAAATATCAAATTATTTTAATTATAATATAATATTTATAAATATATATAAATTTTTAAAAAAAAAATTTTTTATTTTAAATAATATTATATATAAAATAAAAAATTAAATTTTAATTTTTTATTAAATTTTTTTAATTATTAATTAAAATTTTTTTTTTAAAATTATTTTTAATAAAAATTTTAAATTTATATTTAAATTTTAATAAATAATATAAATAAAAAATAAAATAAAATTTAAAATTTTAATTAATTATTATCCTTAGATTAATAAATAAAATAAAAAAAAAATTAAAATATTAAAATAATATTATAATATTATATTATAATTATAAATATATTATTATTATATTATAAAATGCTAGATCATTACATGGTAATAAAAAATTAATTTATTAGGAAAAAAAAAGCAAAGCTCCTTTAAAAATAATAAATTATATATATATATATAATTATTACTTAGGATTATATACTAAAGCATATAACCCGGCGTGAATAATACTCTTAACGTAATATACCCCCTAGCTAAATATATAATTATATGATATAATTCGGATATATTTTATTTTATATATGAAATTATTTATACATAATTATTTTATAAATATATGGCACGCCCGGTAAATCAAAACGTTATTAATATAATAATAAATAAAAATAATAAATAAAAAAATTTTATTATATATAAATCCTTATGTTAATTTAAATAAAATTATAACGTATACGCTTTTTTAATATAAAATTAAATAATAAATAATAAATATTATGATATATTATATTTATTTTATTACTTAAAAATAAAATATAAGATAATTATTATAATATTTATTTTATTAATTTATATTTTTATTTTATAAATAAATTTTTAATAGATATTTAAAAAGTTTTTTTCCTAGGCTAGCTAAGTTAAATTTTTTCTTTATATAATAACAAACCGGTTTTTAATTTTACTTTATATTTTATATAAATTAATTTCAAATTACCCTTTAATTTTTATATATATTAAAGTTTTTTATATATTATTTTTTTACTTTTTATATTATATTAAAATAATTAAAATAATTTTATATATAATAATTTAATTATTTTTTATTAATAATAATATTTATTAAAAAATAAACTAAGCATAATCAAGCCGTTATAGCTTATTATGATTTAAAAAATAAACATTAAAAACGTACGTTTTTATAAATTTAATGTAAATATTTTATTATTAAAAAAACTATTTATTTTATTATTAAAGCGGAAAATATAAATATTTATATTAATAATAAATTTAATATTAATATTTTTATTAATAAATAAATATTTTTTTTTTTTAAAGTTTTACTTTTTTATTTATATATTAATTTTTCTTTTTATTAAAATTTATTTTATTATACTTTTATAATTAAGTGATTTTTTTTTATTAATTAAATATAACGAATTAGATTTTCCTTTAAATTTAAATAATTATTTAAATAGTAAATTTAATTTTTTCTTTAATAATTTAATTTATAAAATAAAATATTAATTATAAAATTATTTATATGTAAATTCTTAAGCTTATTAACATTATAAAAAGTAATTTATTTTTATATTATAAAAACTTATTAATTTTAATTACCTTATAAATTATAATAATTTTATATTTATTATTTTTAATATGTAACGTTATTATTTTAAAATTATGCTTTAAAGATTTTTTAAAAGGCGTATTATAATTTCTAAAGATTTAGATAATATTTATTAATAAGTTAATATATATTAAAATATTTATTTAAAAACCTAATAATTTTTTTTAAAAAGTAAAAATATTAATTATAATATTCCTAATAAAGTTATTAAAAATAAAAATATAATAATAAATAATTTTTTTTTTGATTTAATTATTATTTTAAATAATAATATTTTTTTTAATAATAAGATTTTTCTTTTTACTAGCCGTATTTTTTAGGAGGTTATATGAGTAATTTCTTAGAAAGCCGGCCCAAATGGTACCTAAAATATATTAAATTAAAATCTTAGAATATAAATATATTTTAAATTTTTAATTTTTAACGTATAAAAAATGAAAAATAATTATTATTTAATTTTTTATTAAAAATATGCTTGTAACATTATAATTAATTATAATTTTAGAAAATATCATAATATTCTTAGGAATAATAATTATTATTATAATTATAATTTAGGGTATTTTTATTATTTATTTTCTAAAGTTCTTATTTTTTTTATATTTTGGTTTTGTAAAGCTTAGGAATAATAATATATAAATAATAAATATAAAAATAATAAAAATATATAAAAAGTAAATTTTCTTACCTTTTAGATTATTAATTTTTTAAAATCTATTATATTAATTTTTTAAATAAAATATTTGAAAATATTTTATTAATTTTTATATTATTTTATATATTTTAAAAAAAAATATTTTATATTTAATAGGTGCTTTTATTAGATAAATAAAAATTAAAAGTAATGGAATTTAAATTTTATCTTAAGAAAAAATTATATGTTATATGTAAATAAAAAAATTATTTAATTTATTAAAAAAAAAAACTTTTAATAAGTAATTTTTTTTAATATTTATAAAAAAAAGCATGGCTTATAGATAGGAAAAATAATAAAAATAAAAATATTAAAATAAAAAAAAAATGATAAGAAATTATTCCTTAAATAGGTAAATATCTTAATTAATATTAAATTTTTCCCTTTTAATAAATAAAAGCTATTTTGCTTTTTAATTAAAATCGTTTTTAATTAATTAAATTAAAATTTAATAATTTTATAAATTAAATAAAATTTTAAAATGTTTAAAAAATTATTTTAATAGATTTTTTATTAATCCGTTAGTAAGTATTTAATCTATTAATAAATAAATCACTTTGAATTTACTTTAAATATACTTTTATTTTAATTATATATTCTAAATATCTATATATTTTAATTAAATATTAATTTACTTTTTATTTTTTATTATAAATTTAATTATTTATTAATTATTATTATATATTTTCTAAATATTTCTAAATTTAATTTTAATATCTTTGAAAAAATATTATAAGGCAAATGTTTTTTTTATTATTTTTAATAACGTAATTAATTTTATTTTTATTATTAAAATAAATATCGTAATTTAATAAATGGTTTTTTATATAATTAAACTTTTAAATAAAAAAATTATATATTTTTATAATAAGTATTTAATTTTTTTATTATTTATAAATAAAATGTTATTTATAATTATTAATATTTAAATTCTAATATTTATTTTTTTATATTAAATATAAAAATAATATATAATATATAAATATAAAATTACTTAGTTAATTACTTTTAAATATTTAGATCTAGGATTAATTAAAAAATATAAAAGTTATATTATTATAAAAATTACATTTAATTAGATTATTATTATTATATATAAAATTAATTTAATATATTTTTAATATTTTTTAATTTTTATTTTTATTATTGAATTAAAGAATTTCTTAAATATTCTTATTAAAAATGGCGTTAATAATATAAAAATATTATTATTAAAATTAAATTTTATTGTAATTTTTTTTATATAAAAATTATATAATAATAATATAATATAAAATTTTTAATTTTTAATAATTTCAATCCTTAAATATTATAAGATTTTACTTTAATTTTTAACCTTATATAATATTTTAAGTAAATCGATTATTTTATTTATTTATTCCTTATGCCCTTTTAAGAAAATAATAAGAATATCATTTATATATATTAAAATATAAATCTTATAAATTTTATTATAAAATAAATAAAGCTTTTTAAACGAAATTTTAAAATTTATTATATCTAAGATTCCTAATATATTTTTATACTAAAATAATAGTAAATCTTTAAACCTATAAAACATTCGTTTAAAAAAAATATATTTATTTAGCTTTTTAAAATTATCTAGAAATTTATATATAATAAATTTTTTTTTTATTTATAAAATATTTACGAAAGCATTCTTAATATTAAATTAATATATATTTATATTATTTTTTATAATTAACGCCATTAAAATCTTAAATAATTTAGTAATTAATATTATTATATAAATATTTTAAAATATAAGATTTTATAAATCCCCATATATTATTAATTTTAATTTATAAATTTAAAAATATCTTTTTATATTAAATTTATAAATAAATATCCATTTTAATAAAAATAAAATATTCTAAGTTTTAAAACATTTAATTACTTTTTATATATTTTTTTATAAAAATATTTTAATTTTCTAATAGATATTTTTTTTAAATTTATTATTAAATTAATATTTTACTAGGTTTTTTTAAATTTTTAATTTTAGTAGAAGTTTATTTCTATATATTTTTTTTTTATTTAAAATTACATTTAAATAAATTATATGGTTTTAAAGTATAATTACATTTATTATTAAATATAATATTACATATATATAATTTTTTATATATATAATTTTTTATTAATTAAATAAAAAGATATTTATAAAAAATTTTTATTAATAATTTTTTAATAAAGTAATATTTTCTTTTTTATAAAAAATTATTATAAAAATAAAGTTTTTTATATTTTTTTATTTTTTATTAAATTAGTTATTAAGGCTTTATTTTTTTATTTAATAATTTTGCTTAGGGCTATTAGATTTTTAAAATACTAAGGGTTTATTAAGAAAATTTCTTAGTTATTTTTTTCTTTATATTATTAGTGGTTTTAGAATTTTAATTAAAAATTTAAGTATATTAAATTTAATAATTTTTAAATTCTTTAGCGGGTATATTTCTATTAGGTTTCGCTATGATTTTAATATTCATAATGAATTTTTATTTATAATACTTTTTATATTTTTTTCTTTTATATTTTTTTATTTTAAGGCTAGAGATTTTTAGGGGATTATAAATTTAATTGGTTAATTATTAAGATTTAAGTTAAATAATTTTTTAATTATAATTATAATTTTTAGATTAAATGGCTTTTCTATTATAATTATATTTTTAATTTCTATTTTAATTATTTTTATTTTTAAATCATAACTTTTTGGTTAATTAATTAATTAATTATTATCGGATGATAATATATTATTATTTTTTTAAATAATATTAGTATTATTCTCATGTATTATATAAATTTAAATATCTTATATATCTAATATTTTAATAATTAAGATAAAAATTTTCTTATTCTCTTTTTTAATATTTATTATAATAATTTATTTAAAGATTTTAAATATAATAATAATTATTATAAGATTTTTTTTTTCTTAATAAAAAAAAATTTTATTAAATTAAATATTATACATAATAATCATTCTATTAAATTTAAAAAATTATACCTTAAAAAAATTAAATATTTAATATTTTATTAAATATTTAATATATATTTTTTTTTTAATTTTAAAATTTTTATAATAAATTCTTAGGTTATTTTTTTTTTAATTTTCCTTAAGAATATATATTTTATAATTATATATATATATATGATTTTAATTAAGTTTCAAATTTTTTATAAATAAAATTAAAATTACTAGGGAATAAAAATAAAAATATTATTAGAATTAATTATTAAATATTTTTTTAAAAAATTATATATTTTTTATTTAGTATAAATTTATATTAATTAAATATAATATTACTTACGTTATTTTAAGCTATAATTTTTTTAGTAATTTAATATTTATTTTTATTTTATTTGTTTTATTAATTATTTTTTATTTTATATATTTAATGCCTTTTATAAATTTTTTTATATAAGTTAAAAAAAATTTAAAAGTAATATTTTTTTTTTTATATATAATTTTATAAAGTATTTTTTTTTAAGAGGAATAATTATTATTATATTTTTATTATATTTAAATATATAAATATAAAATTTAAATTACTTTAAAACTTAATTTTTAAATTTTTTAATCCAAATTATAAGAAATATTTAATCCTTAGTAATTATTAATTTTAAAAAAAACATACCGTTATATTTATTTTTAATTATTAAAAGGTAATTAAAATTATTAATTATAATATTTTATTTATATTTAAATATATCTTATAATATTTTTTAAAAAAATTTAGTAAAAAAATTTTTAAAAATATATTAAAAGATTATTTTATATATATATATTTAAATATAATATTTGTAAATAATCTTATTAATAATTTTTTTAATAATAATTTTTTTAATATATAAAATAAGAATTTTAAATATCTATAGATTTAAATATTTTAATTATAAATGTTAGATTTTTTTTATATTTTTTCTCCCATGTAATATATTTCTTAATTATTTATAATAAATATGTTTTTTTTTTATATCTTTTAAAAAAATAATTATTATATTAGTTATATTTTTTAATATTACATATAATATATACATTAGTAATTTTAAAGAAATAATAAAATAAATAAAAAAAGGCTTATATTTAAAAAAAATTAAATTATATTTATATTATAAATATTTAATAATAAAGCTTTTACCTAAATCCATTCCCTTATGGAAAATATAATCTAAATTATAATATCATATATAATATTTATTAAATATAAATTTAATAATAATATTTATATAAAATTCTTTTATAAATATTATATTTTCTAAAATTATATTAAAAAACTTTTTCCTATTGCTACTAATAATTACTTTAAGGAAAAAATATTTACCTTTTTTAGAAATAAAAAAACTTATAATTTTTATATATATTAATTACCCTAATAAAAATTTTTTAAAAAAACTTAATATAAAAAATTTATAATTATTAATTAAATATATTAAATTATAAATATCAAATATAATATTTTTAATAAATAAATAATAAAAAAAATTAAAAATAATAAAAATATTAGGTAAAAAAATAAAATTATTATTTTTAAAATAATTTAATTTATAGATTTTTATAACTTTATTAATTAAGATAATTACTTAAATTATTTTATAATTTTAAATTACTTTGCTTTTTTTATTAATATTTTTTTTATTAAAAAAATAATTTAAATTTTTTCTAATAATAATATTTTTATTTTTTTAAATATTAGATAATACTTTATCTTTATCTTTGGAAATTACCGAACTTTTATATCCTTTAAAAATAAAATCTTTATTTTTTAAAAGGAAGGATAATCCTTTATTTTTAAAATAATATATTTATTTAAAAATTATTAAATAATTAATAATACATGATATTTTAATTAAATTAATTATTTTTTTTATATTAAGATTATCTTTAAAATAATAAAATATAATAATTAATAATTTCATTATAAGCATTTATTTATTAAGATTAATACTTAGAATCTTTATTAATAAAATATTAATGAGCTTAAATTTTTATTTAATAAAATTTTTAATATCCTTAAAATTTAATAAAATATTAATTATATATAATTAAAATCTAAATTTATCTTTAAGGTAATTTAAAATTAATAATTTATCTATTAAAACTTATTTATCTTAATCATTAAAATTTATATTTAATAATATAATTTTAAAAATATAATTTTTTTAATCGGAATAATCATTTATTTTTTAATATAAAATATTAATATTTTTAATTAAAGAAATTTCATTTAATTAAAATTGGGTAAAGTTAATTATAATAAAATTAAACTTATTATCTTTAAAATTAAAACCTTATATTTTATCATAGCCTTTTTTTTTTAAGAAAAAATTACTAGGTTTTACTTTAAAATTATTAATATTAATCTTAGTTTTTAATTATTTAAATTTATTTAAAATAAATAAAATTTATATTTTTTAATATTATTTTTTAATAAATTTTTTAAAAATCTTATAATTAATTTTACTTTTTATTATATATTAAAAAATAATATATTTTTTTAATTTTTACTTATAGATTTTAAAAATACCCATATAATATAAATACATATGCCTTTTACTTTTAAAAAAATTCTTATTAATTAAAAAGTTATAATTATTAACATCGCCCATTTTAAAATTCTTATTCCTATTATTAATAGTAATTAAAAATTAACTATTAAAACTTTTATAAATATTTTTTAAAATATCTTTAAAATAATTATATTACCTAATTATAAATTTATAAAATATCTAATTAATTTAATTTAAATAAGCTTTTAATTTATTAAGGTTTAAAAGATTATTAAAATAAATTTAAATTTAAAAAAAATCCCATTTTATTTTTATTATTTATAAAAATTATTTTTTAATTTCATATCCTTAGATATCTAGAGTTTTATAAATAACATAATTAACATATATAATATATTATTTATTATATTAATTTTTAAATTTATTTTAATTTTTATAAATTTAAATTAAAATATTAATATATATATCCTTAATTATTAACCTTTAAATATCATTTAATAAAATTATTTAATATTTAAATTTAATGAATTAAAAATAAATATTTATATTATTTTTATTTATAAGCTTATATATTATAAAAACTAAAATAATGTGATTAATAATTATTTATATAAATTTATTAAATTAAAATATAATTGCTTTTTTAATAGCGTGATTAATTATTCCGATATTATATTTAAATTTAATAATTACGAATAAAACGTTAATTTTTTTATCCATAGGTTTTTTATATGTATCATATCGGGTTAATTATTTTAAACGTAAAATATTAATTATTATAATTAAAAGAATATTTTTATTACTTTAAATAATAACGTTTTCCTCTTAGGAATTAATAATCTTAAGCTATTAAATAATTATAATTTTATTAATTTTAATTATATTTTACATTTACTTAGTAATTTTTTTAAAATAAATATTTTCCCTAGTAAGCGGGCTTAAATCAAAGATAAAATTATTTTTAAAATTAATATATTCTTAGATATTATATTCTTTATAAAAAAGCTTAATTTTAAAATACTAATTAAAATATTATATTATTTTAATAAGTTTTATTTTAAAAAAATTAAAAATCCCTTTTAAATTAAATAAAATAATAATAAAAAAAAACATAATAATAAAAAAGCTTTAAATTTAATATAAAATAAAATTAAATATTAATAAAAAATAATTAAATAATTAATAATATAGATTTTCTAAAAAATAAAAAAAAATTTCTAAGAAAAAATATTTTTTAAAAAAAAATTAAAAAAATATATATATAAATAATTATTTAAAATACCAGGGCGCTTAAATATTTATTAAACTCATAATTATCATATCATAAGATACTAAATCATTACATAATAATAAAAAATTAATTTATTAAAAAAAAAAAAATAAAATTTTTTTAAAAATAATGAATTATATATATATATATAATTATCATTCGGAATCATATGTTAAAATATATGATTTAGTGCGAATAATATTTTTAATATAATAATTATAAATTAAAATTATATTTATTTTATAATATAATTTTAATAATTTTAAATTTTTAATATTAAATTAATTTTTTAATAAATTAATTTATAATTTTTAATTTAAATTATTATTTTTAATTTTAAAAATCCCGGTAAAATCATTAGATTATGAAATTTAAAAAAAAATATATTAATAAAAAATTTATTGCGACTTATTATTTAGAAATTCGGCTAGCTAATTGATCCGGTCTGGAATTCATTTATAAAGAGTTCGCCGGGAATATATATTACTAATTAAATTTTAAAAAATATAATAATTTTTTTAATTTTTTAATCGTAAGAATTACTATTATTTATTATTAATAAATATTTAATATAATAATTATAAGCCTAATAATATTAAATTATAATTAATTATTATCATGTAAATACGAAATTAATAATATTAGTAATTTATTTTTTTTTTATAAAGAAATTTTTATTTTATTTTTACTTTATTATTATAATATTAATTATAAATCTAATTAAAATATTTAGTGCTATCGAAACGGTAAAATTCAAAAGCTTTAATAATTAATTTAAATGATATATTTAATATAAATATTAAACGCATTAGTATGGGATTTAATTAATAATTAATCCCGATATTTTTAATTCTAATATAATATTAATTTAAATTTCTTTTTTATTAACATACGATTATATATAACGAATTAAAATAGATTATTATTTTTAAAAATATAAAAAACATATAAAAATATAAAAAATATTAAATAAAATTATATAAAAATATAAATTTATTATTTTAATTATACCGATATGTAAAAAAATTAAAATAAAATATAATAATAAACGTAAAAATTATTTAATATGCTTATTTAATTAATTAGTAAAATCCACATGTAATATCGCCATATAAAATTAAATTACTAAATTTATTAATTTTATAATTTTAACTTTTATTTTAATTAAATTTAAATTATTATATTTTAATTATAAATTTTTTTTATAATAAATGTTTTATTTATTTAAAAAACATTATATATTTTTTAATAATAATATATTTTATATAATTTAAATTTAATATATATAAATTTTATTAATTAATATTATTAAATATCTTAAAAAATAATTTATTTAATAAAAAAGAATTTTCATTAAAATAAAAATAAAAAATATATTAGAAATATAAAGTTAATTAAATACTAAATAATTTTTATTAATTATTAAAAAATTTAACCTTATTTAAATAAATTAATAATTCTTAAAACTCGCTAAAACGAAAGCTTTTAGGTTAAAGCGAATATTTTTTAAAAACCTTATTTATTAGTACTTAATGAGATTTTATCAAGAGGTATTTTACCGCTTAACGCCTAAACATTTTAACGGTTAATACGTAATAATTGCGCTAAAAAAATACTTTTATAAAAATAAATATTATTAGGCTTCGCAAATATGCTATAAGTTTAAATATATGATTTTTAACGGAAAAAATATAAAGCTTTATGATTTACTTAGCTTTAAAAAATATAAAAAAATAAGAATAATTTACTTTTTAAATTAATAAAAATAATTTAAAGTTTATATAAAAATAAACGATTAAATAAATAGTAATTTAATTAATTTAATTAATTAAAATATAATTTTTTAAATTAAAAATAATAAATATAAATAATTCCATTTTATGAAAATAATCATTTTAATTAAAAAGTATAATTAATATAAAAAATTTCGTGTTAATTTCCTAGGGGTTATAATCCCAGCTTAAAAGATTAAAAAATCTAATAATAATTAATTATTATAATAAAAAATATTTATTTATTTTAATTCGAAAAATCAAAAAATCTAATGATAATTAATTATTATAATAAAAAGCATTTTTTTATTTTAATTTGAAAAATTAAAAAATAATAATAATTAATTATTATAATAAAAAGCAACTTTTTTACCCTAAAAGACCTAAAAACTAATTAAATAAAAGATAAATTCTTAGCCATTATATTTTTTATTTATTATAAAATTATATATATAAAAGATATATATATATAAAATTTATTTCGTTTGCTCCTAAGTAAATAAAATATATATATAATTAGATAATTATTAGGGAATTAAATTTCGTTTTCATGATTATTTATTACTATTAATAACCTTAGAAAATATATTATAATTTATTATTTAGAAATTTAATTAATTAATTAATCTAATTTAAAACTTATTTATAAAAAGCTTATTAGAAACGTATATTATTAATTAGATTTTAAAAAATATAATAATTTTTTTAACTTTTTAATCGTAAAAATTATTATTATTTACTATTAGTAAATGCTTAACGTAATAAAATTAAAATTATTATTAATTATATCGTAATAAATTTTAAAATTAAATATAATATAAAATATAATTTAATATAATTTAATATTAATTAATAAATTTACTTATATTTTTATAAAAATTATTATTTTCTAAATAAATTTAAATAAAAATAATTATTTTAATAAATTAATTTTTTTATAATTATTAAAAAAATTAATAATTTTATATATAAATTAAATTTCTTTTATTATTAATAAATTTATAAAGTAATTTTTATTATTTAATTATTTTTAATATTAAAAAGTCTAAATTTATTTATTAAATAAAAATTATAATTAAAATATATTTTTATTAAAAAAATAATAAGAAATATATTTTATATAAAATTAAAAATTTAAAAAAAATAATATATTAATAAAATTAATAAAAAATTTATTTTAAAATATTTAATCCGATAAAAAAAATATAATTATAAATATAATTAATAATATTTAAAAAATTAATTAATAAAAAATATTTTTTAATTAATAAAAACTTTCGATTTAAAAAATCCGATATTTTTAAATAAATTAAAATTAAAAATAAATTCCGAAATATTTTATATCGATGATATTTGAAAATTAAAAATCTAATTATTATAATAATTAAATTAATAAATTATTAATATCATATTTTAAATAAATATCGAAATATTAATTTTTATATAATTATAATTATTTTTATTTAAAAATATTTAAATATTTTATTTTTAATTTTATTTTAATATTATATTTTATATTTATTTTATTTTACGTTTTTTACATATAATATTTTTATAAAATTATAATTATATATTAATTTATTTTTTTTTATAAATTTTCATATTATATTTTTTAAAAGATTTATATTTTTTTAATAATAATTTTATTGTTAAATTATTATATTAAATATATTTTTTAAGAAATAATATAAAATATTATTTAATATTTTTAAAAAAAATTTCGATTATAATAAATTAATTTAATTCGATTAATAAAAATAAAAATAATTAATATTTAACGGTTATATTAATAAAAAAATTGCCATAGTTTTTAGAAAAAATTTTTTTAAAAATATATTATAATAATTTTATAAAATTTATATATATATTATTAATAAATTTAATTAAATTAATAATAAATTTATTAAAAATATTAAAATTTTATATAATTATTAATAAATTATTTTATTAATATATTATATTTATATTTTTTTTAATTTAAAATTTTTAAACGTATTTTTATTTTTCCGAATAATAGCCGCTAGGGCTAGCTCCGATTTCCTTGGGGTCGGCTTTTACTAGCCCTAATAATTATTATTCGGAAAAATAAAAATATATTTAAAAATTTTTATTATGTAAATGTAATGGCCGACCGGAAAATCAAAAGTTTTAATTAATTAATTAATTAATTAATTAATCGTTTAATTAATTAATTAATCATTTAATTAATTAATTAATTAAAAAAATAAAAATACGTAAAATTTAATTAGAAATTAAAAGCCGTAAAGTTTATTAATTTTATAGCGAAAAAAACATTTCGGTTATATTAATTAAAACCGGGGTTTAGCCGGGTAATAGTAGAATTATAAATAATTTTAATTTTAATTAATTAATTAATTAATTAATTAATTAATTAATTATAATATAAATACGAATAATTTTAAATTTAATTAATTAATTATATTATAA
>MU376477.1:0-16184 GCA_022495205.1 Hypoxylon sp. FL1150 | reverse complement strand
TTAGTTATAATAAAAATAATATATATAATTATAAGATATTTTAATTAGATAATAATATTATTATTAATATTAATAATATTATTTTTTAAAAAAAATATTTATATATTTTTATTATTAATTTTATAATATTAAAAAAATAAATATAATTAGAATTATTATAATTAAAATTATTATTAAAGAAAATTTTATTAGTTAATTTATAATTAAATCTTAGTAAATAAGAATAAAAAATAATATAATGGAAAGAAAAGAAATTTAGCTTTGAATTTAAACCTTTTTATTTTTATTTTAATGTAGAAATCATTTTTATCCCTAATAATAAAGTAAATTAAAACGAATAAATTAAAAAAGAAATCTATATATATATTAATAATTTTATATTATAATATTTATTTTTAAAGTTTAATTTTAAATTTTATATTTAAAATATATATAATTAATTTTAATTTTTTAAAATAACGTTATAATATTTATTATTAATTTTATTAAAATTTATAATAGTAATAATTATATTAAATATAATATTTATAATAATTAAATTAAAATTAAAAATTTATATATAAATTATAAAAAATATTAAAAATTATAAATAATATTAAATTATATATATAAAATATTAATTTTTAATAAATAATTAAATTTAAATATTTTATAAATTATTAATAAAGAGGAAATTATTATTTAGCAAATGGGTTTATAAAATTAAAAAAAAAATTGAAAGGTAAATCACCCGTTATAAAGCATAATAAATAATACGGGGTTTTAAATAAATTAAAAAGCTTAATTATATTAATATTTTTATCTTAATAATTAAATTTATAAGTTATAAAGTTATATTTATTTTAATAATTATTTTAAATTTTAAATTTAAATAAATAGATATTATAATTGTTTTTTTATATAAAAATATAAATAAAAAAATTTACATTAAATAATCATTAAATTTTAAGAATAATACCAAATAATATTATAAATTTAATAAAATTTTATATAATTTAAAATAAATACTTAAAATATAATATAAAATATTAGTAATATATTTTAAAATATTAGGATTTATAATATTTAATTTTAATATTAATATATTCGTTAAAAAATATATATATATTATTATATATATAAATAATTTATTAATTATTAAATTTTCTAAGGAAAAAATAACCTAAATTAAATAATAATTAATTAAAAAATTTAAAATGTTTAATTTTAATTTTTATTTTTATTACTTAGGCATAATTATTATAAAAAATAAGGTAAATAAAATTATATATTTTAACTAAAAAGTTTATTTTAAAAAGATTATTAAAAATTTAAAATATTAAAATAATAATTTAATATTAATATTTATAAATATTATTAAAATTAATAAGCTTATTAAAACGTTTAAAATTAATATAAAAATTATTAAATAATATATTAAAATTATTAATTATTTAATATATATTATGATAAATATTAAATTAAATATAATTTATTTTATTTTTTATTTTAATCGATATATGAAAAACCTTATAAAAAATTATATTAAAATTATAAAAAATTTTTTTAAATATTTTAAAAATATAATAAATTATAAATTAATTTATTAAAATAACTTAGGGAATTTTATAAAGTAAATAAATATAAATTATATTAAATATATATAATTTTAATATTTAATTTTAAATTACATTTTTAAAATTAATAATAATATTATTAATTAATTATTAAAATAATAATTAATAATAATTATATTTATTTATAAATTAAAATATAAAAAAATAATTAATATTATAAAAAAAATTATATAATTTTAAAATTTATTTATTAAATTAAATGTTAATAAAAATTATATAATAATTATAATTATTTATAATAATAATTAAAAAGTAATAGTTTTAATAAAAAACTTATAATATTATTTTTAAATTAAATATATTAAAATTAATATATATTTTATTTAAAAAAAATAATAAAATAATAAAGTGAATTTTTAATATATTTATATATTAAAATAAATAATAAATAACCTAATTAAATTATTACTTAAAAACGTATTTATTTAATTTAAAAATATTTTAAGATTATAATTATAAATTAAATAAAAATATAAATATTAAAAAATATTTTAATAATTTTTATAAAATATTTTAAAAAAATCATAATTAATAAAAACTTATATATATATATTTTTTTTTTAAAAATATATTCCTTAAATTTATATAAATTATATATATATATATATATTTATATATTTATATATTTTATATATAAATTATAAAAAAAAAAAATATAAAATTATAAAAATAAATATATATATAAATATAATTTAAATAAAAATATTAAAATAAAAATTATATAATCTAAAAGCTAATACGCTTTATATTTATAATAACATATATATATAAAGCATAAGGCCCTCTTAGATATACTTATAATTTATCTTTCCAAGATAATTATAATGACATTTATAACTTACGTTTTATTTTAATAATAAATCAACATAATTACGAATAAAAAGTCAGAGACCCATTCCTTTAAATATATAGAAGATTTATTAGAGTCTTTTTTTATTCCTCTAACATTCAACCTATCAGACAACCCAACATAAATCTCTACGTTCACCCCAGCATCTAGCCCAGCATATAACAACACCGCTTTGCTTCACACAGCATCAAGCCAAGCCACTATAAATCACACCTCCAGCGACTCAGCCAACATGCCCTCAGGAGACAAAGACCAATATCCGAACGCGGCGGCGACCATAGCCGCCAACTGGCTGAAGACAGCGAACTCCAAAAAGTTTGCCGAGCAATACGGGAAATCATCGAAGAAAGACTCATCCAGCACCAGTGGGGGCGGAGACTCAGGGTCAAAGCCTTCCGTCAAGCCGGCGCCTAAGAAGTGAAATGGACGCTAACGCGAGAGTGCTCCGGATACTGACGGCAGGCATTTGGGAGTTAACATGGGTCGCTGTACGATACATCAACACCGGGCAATGGCGTTCGCCGTGCTAGAGACAAGCACACACCCATGTATCTAGTGGATAGCTAGGTAGACAAACTACTTAGACTATTCAGTTTTTGGAGTCAATACATCCACCTTTTACCCTATACCAAGTCGGTGTTAGCATAAGAATGATTCGTGCGATCTTCAGCGTGAAAGATGTGAAACTTGCTGCTGTTATGTATCCACCAAATCAGCAGGGGGAACTCTCAGAGTTTATAGAGCTAGTATAGGTAGGTAATTATAGGTGGGCGGCGGCCGGCCTGCATATAGGGGCTCTGGCGTTAAACCCCCTGTGAGTTTGCAAGGCAACTGTAATGGGGCAAGCATTTGGAAATGTGCAGAGGTGGTAAGGAGATATCAATGGTGTTTAAGTCCAGCTTTAGATCATTACTGAAATAACAACGCCACTTGACGATTAACTCTGGACTTGTGTGAAGGAGCAAAAGAGGGAAAGGGGGAAGGAGGGTATCAGCCACCCCCTGATTTAAGTACCTCCTTAGGTACCTAGGTAGGTAGGTAGTCAACCTTGGAAGTACCTCAATTATATTTATGGCCTAATCCCTTCGTGTAATGTCTTCCATCGCTTAACAATTTCTTGTTTTTCTGCATCCGTCGCCTGCTGGTAATCATTCAGGCCTTCTCTAAACCGAATCAACAAAACTTCTGCTTTATGCTCAGTAAGGCGATTTTTGGATAGCTCCTTCTCAATTCCCTTTAGTGTATACCCAGGTAGTCCTATTATTCCTGGTGAAAAAGTCAGTAATCTGCATTTCCGTCGAGCGTGATGACTTACCAGCACCCACACCTCCCACTAAACCCCAACCAGCTCCTAAGATTCCCTTCCCTAACCCTTTTAACCCGTTCCTTTTTGCGCCTTTATACGGCCTAAGAATGATGCCGCTGACTGCTTCGTAGAAATTATACATTAGCTCTTTCCCTGCTACCTTGACACCCGTCTTCAAGCCCACGATCTCATCCCGTCGGCGCATATCGTCGATTCCAAACGCGTAAGAAGGGAAGTTGCGAAACCCATTCGCAACATTGTAGAACAGCGCAACGGGTGCCTTCAACCCTGCTCGGCCAAGGTCGGCGGCATAATCGGCAGAAGCGTGGTAGACATGGCGGAGACGTCCCTGTTCGTCTATCTCGCGACTCATCAATCGCGTCACGGACTCAAACTCTCGGGCTTCTTCGTCTCGGCTCGGAGGCTCGTGTAACCCACTCATGTCCTTGGGGGGCTTCTTGGCCACCCTCCTCGCCAGTCTTTCCAGTTGCCTCGGCGTGAAATTTGTGTCAAGCTGGAAGTCGTGGCCATCTGAATCACGTGCTGTACGCGATGAAGCAGGCGAGCTGCGCGCCCGCCGACTTGGAGACAGTTTCCTCTTTTCTCTTGGACCGGGCCGTGACTTCAAGGTTCGCACATATTGCGTGGTAGCTACTCCGACGTCCGTGAAGAACCCACTGGCGGTCGCTATGAGGCCGATGACTACGCCCTCGGCGCCTTCGTCAACGTACCAATGCTTGTGACGGACGAACCTTAGATGCTTGACCTTGATGAGCCCCTTGTTCACCAGATAAAAAGTAGCAAGGCTACTCAGATGGGCCCCGGTCTTCGAGTGCTTCCAGACGGCAAGCCGATCCGGGCAAATGTCACAACGCAATCCATCCGATTCAATCCTCTCCTGGATGTCCTGCGCCGCACTGCGAGCTCCATCCTCCTCGGCGATCTGTCTTGCTATCCCTTTGGCTGCTGCTTGTACTTCCGGGCGTAGCGAGAACACAATGCTTTCCGCTAGTATTTCCGCCGTCAATTTTTTATGCGGGACTGGGATTGGGCCCGCGCCGGCACGGGCAATCATTTGACCCCAGAAAGGCTATGAAATTATGTCGAGTTAGCTTATTTCCATTTCCCATGACATTCTATAATGAGGACGGGATTTCTTTGGGCACAAAAGATGGTCAAAGACTGCTCGACAGCTTCCAGGAGAGGTGCCTGGAAGATTCGACGGATGCACGGAACACACATGAAAGATTCGAGAGGCATCCTGTACGTACCTGGTCACCGAAAAATGGGACTACGATTGTCGGGCAACCGGCAGCGAGCCCTGCGGCCGTGGTACCTGCGCCTCCATGATGGATGACACAAGCTACGCGCTCGAAAAGCCAATCGTGCGGGCAGTCCCCAATCAAATAGACATCTCCAGGTATGTCCCCTGCGCCAATACCTCCCCAGCCTTTGGACACAATTCCGCGGACCTTCGCCAGCTTCAGGGCGTCGAAGATGAGTTTCGTAAGGGCCTGTGGGTTATCAACGACGATCGATCCAAAACCAATGTAGATAGGGGGAGGGCCAGCATCGAGAAACTCGACTAAGCTGGGAGGGGGCGTGTATGATGAAGCTTGACGAAGGAAGGAAAAGCCAGCGATGCGGATATGAGGACCCCAGTCTGATGGTTTTGGAATTAATGACTCTGACCAGAGATATGTGTATGGCACACGGAGCCTTGATAACAGTTGATGACCCCATAATGGGCTGATGGGATCGAGTTTCAAGGTTTTGGTTCGAAACGTATTGATTACATCACCGAGACTGTGAACGATGTTAGTATTGAAACAAAATGAAGTCCTAGGGGCTACGAACCCTTGCCAGGTAAGCAGCTCCATCATCATAAAGGAGAGATAGTTGGCTATGCTGGTCTCGGTTTGACCATAGTGCATGGCGGCCAACGGATGATGGAATGCGTGTGTTGGTGAATATGGCATAGTGAATACCATATGTAAGGGGATACTGAGCTTTTCCGCACAGCTAATATGTGCCATCGATGGCGGGTTCGCGATTATCACATCCGCAATGAAAAGGTCACTCGCTGACACACAGCTGCGCCAACAAGCGTGCATGATTTCACTCATTTCTCTCCTCCTCTTACTAATCTCTCCCGCTATGAAGGCTTTCCTACTCGGAAGAAGACCAGGATTCTTCACCATGTAAGCCATTAGGGCTTCAGGGTCACCTCCCAGGCTAAAGAACTCCAGGCCCTTGCTCTCAACGAAGTCCTTGAACTGCGTTCATGGAGATATATTAGTATTTTCCAAGAATTCATAAATCGTGGTTGAGGGAACCTCGAGGGGGGTTTGGTACCCGAGAAGAGGCGTTGGAAATCTAGCCAAACCATCTCTAAAAGCTTCCAGGAAGTATTCACCTTGGAATACTCCAAGATTCCAGGGTATGGGGAGGGAAATGCCGACACAATATATCTTCACACGTACCACAGGATGCGTGCATACGCGCACACGATGCCCGAACGGAGGTTTACTCAGCAATTGAGCAATTGGGATGAAGGGTTGAACATCGCCTCTAGAGCCGACAATATGTATGACAATATTCAGCCGCGGACCGCTGGCAGTGGCCTTCTCATCCCGAGACGCGTTACTGCACTTGCGCGTGAAGGCCTTCCTTCCTGGACGCGCGACGGCGGTATCGTTCAACCGCGCAAACCAGTTGGCGAGCTCCCGGGGGCTCCGATGAAACTGTACCGTCGTCCTTCCGTCGCTGTTGACGCGACTAGAGGTCTGAGTAAGGCCATCGCCGATAGAGAGATGTCCCGGATCTTCGGACCTGAGTCTGTTGAACGGCATGTCGGAGTTGTGTTCTTCGATGCCGCCCTTGGAGCTCCCGGCGTGATGCAGAGATATATTTCTCAGTAGGTCATGGTTGCTGCACCTAGACAGCCATTACGGCCGGGACCCTCAATACAATTTCTCGATTTATTGACTGATTGCGCTGTGGATGATTGCGGACTTGGGCCTCGGTTAGGTACTCGGGGTTGATATAGATGAGAGTTATGAAAGATACCTAACCTAATGAAGCGGCTGAGACGCCAGACGCCAATCTTTGGGTCTTCACGTGGTGGATGACAATTGATCTTTTGTTGGTAAGCGTTTGACTTCGGCCGTTACTACAGGCCTATTACACAGGCCTATCACAAAGGCCTCGGTCCCTGCTATAAATGGAATAGTGGGTTAGGAGGCAGGTGGTGTATCATTTTGTTTTCCGAGCATGCCGTAACCCACGCGTTATGTAAGACTAGACCGACAGTACAGTCAAATATTGGACTCGCATAAGATGAGATTGATCAAGTGCTGATAGAAGTCGATTCTATCTTTCCTGTCAAAACCCGACGCTCCGACTCCTCTAGGTTAGTACAATACCTACAGGAGGGTTACATTGACGAAAACAAGCACCTCGCGCAGCCCGTCTCCCATGCCAAGCCTACGAGTCAAGTAGTGTCGCAAACATGACATGTCCACCAAAAGAGCTGGAGAAATGACGAGATGGGTCGATATTTGACAGCAACTAGCTCAGCTAGCCCGGCCCCCCGGTATGCGACTACCTAGTAGAATTACCTCTTACGGCCGACTCCTAGCAAACAAGGTAAAGTCACCACCTACCTACTAAATAAAGCTTTCATAACTCTTGCATAAATGTCCAATTATCGGCATTACGGTAGTGGTCATCGGGTTCGGCATGTTGATTCAAATAATGAAAACAAATCGTTTACGCTTGCGTGGGATGATTTTCCTTATATGAATTATGTGTGAGGCCCAGAAACAGCCGAGGCCAAGGCGTATGTCAATCGGACTTCGGTGCGTCACTTAAAATATTCGACAAACTTTCATAACATTCACAGCCTGGAATATTTCTGACATAGGACACCTTGTGGTGGAAGCCCTGAACGTTGATATCCCAGACATCTCACGATCATGCCTGAGCCACCAAATAACAAGGGCTTTGGGGGGCGGGTTCGGAGTGCCTCCACGACCCTTCTTAACACGAATCCTCAGTTGGGGATGTGGCAGGCGACGGGCACCGTGATCGCGCAAGCACCAAACCTCACTGAACTGCGTATGCCCGACGCCGCAGGAGGAATTGAATTTAATTCAAAAGGACACTCTGCACGCACTGCCATTCGAGAGGCTGATGGTGACCTTGTCCCGGCAACTCTCAAGACTCGTCTAACGTTAGAACTGAGCCCGCCCCCTGAAAGTCAGGGGCAACCAAGAAGGAGGTCGACATTCGAAGAATTGTATAGAGAGAAACCAAAGGAAAAAATAGGACCAACGATCCTCAATGGTCTCAAAGCCTTCTGGAAGTTCTTCCGCACGCCGTCGGGTTTCTGCATCATAATTTACTTCCTTAATATAGTAGTATGCGCAACCTCTTCTCACTGTCAATACTATCGTCAATACTAACATGTTTAAGGCGTGGGGAGTATGTCCTTCATGCCTAGTTGCTTAATTGATTCCCTTTCATTGCTAGTCTTTACCTGACGTCAACGCTTATTAGGCCATGCTTTTCTTTCTCTTATTGAAAGCAGCACCAGCTATGAACCATCCAACTGCGGACGACGACAACTCACCCAGGAAGAAGTGGCTTGAAATTGATAGCCAGATCCTGAACGCCTTATTCTGTGTAACTGGCTTCGGACTGGCACCGTGGCGCTTCCGTGACTTCTATTTTCTAGTCCGGGCAGCACTATTCAGAGACGTATCGGCTATGAGAAGGTTAGCCGCGCAGAACAAAGGATGGTTTCGACCTCCCGCCTGGGCTCGTGGCGACGAAGATACCTCTAATTGCCAAGGGCAGAAGGATGAACACCATGCTGTCGGATCTACGGGGAAACTAGCAGCGACATTCACAGGCAAGGTAGCCCCATCCACGGCCCTGTGGAAACTAGCATCTACGATCTTTTTGATGGTGCTGAACACATTGTTCCAAGTAATCTTGTGTTACTACATGTGGGCATATAACCGAATCACTCGACCTGTAAGTTCGAAACCGTATTTGATCATTATTATTATCTTCCTCCGCTTCCACTTCTTCATCTTCCACCAATTCGATTTCTTCTTCTACTTCTTATCCCTCTTTTTGGTTCCTCTTTCTCTACTAATCTATTTCTCTATATGAATAACAAAATTGACGATCAAGACAGACTTGGGCTACGGGAGCTTTTATCGGGCTAGGGTGCGGTGTATCGGCTTTAGCGGGTATTATTTCATGGTATGAAGGGCGGAGAGTCAAGAAAAACGAGGGCCCAGAGCTCAATATTATTGATAAAGTATAGCCAGAGCAATGATTGGTGATATTGTTTATCTGTTAGGATGTAGGGACTCAACAACTTAGCCATATTGAAGCTCGTGAGTATATAAAATTTCTCCACAAATTTTGTCAATTGGTTTGCAAGGCGCGAGTCTAGACCGTCACCTGTACGAACCCCTGAACCCCTGAACCCCTGAATCCACATCTTCCAGGTCACCAAATACGTACAGTACATAAATCACATAATCCATCCGATGCATAATAGTCACATATGATATTACTGTTCGATTGTTTGAAGTAACATAATAATTTATGTTAATACAAAGTTCCAACGAACCCCCGTCGGCTTGTCGCGTCCGAATCCCACTAATGACCTCGAACGTAAAAGGAATTGGGGTTTATTGAAACCCGGAGGCGAACGTAATAATCGCATGATCGGTGTAACACAGCCACTCCCTTGCGAACAAGTGGAATCGCTAATCAAGAAGAGGACCCCGTGGTCGTCGAGCGCTGCAGGATCTTCGCGACAAACGAGTTGATCTTATGATCACCTGTATTCCGTACGTAGAGCGGCATATTTCCACGCTCCCTAAAGCTTAGCGCCAACGCCACCAAAAGCGCCGCATCCTTCACCGCGGGGTTCATTTCAGCCACGACACCGAAAACGCGAGTCCTTCGCCCTTCGCTGTCTACCGCCCTTGAAGTATCATCCGAAAGCCCATTCGTAACCACGGCGCTTACGTCAAGCTGCAGACCCCTGGAAAAGCTTATTAGTCTTCCGCGATGGTACCAAACGCCGACCTAATTCGATAGGTTAGCGATCTGAATCTCACAGACACCTTTGCGCCTCGTCAACTTTCCACACAATACCACACGGATTTGGACATGCCGTGATCTCGACGGATATCTATGAATTTGGCTGGCTTACGTACTATTTGGTTAAGTGGCTGTTAGACCACGGTATTCGCGCCTTCGCCTTTTTCAATCCCCGTCGCTGAACAGCTTCGTCAACCGCATCCGTATCAATCTTATGGCCACAGCTCCGTGCTAACTTGATAAAAAACGAAGGCAGTTATAATCGTCTTGAGATCGTAAGGATGCTAGCTAAGGTTGTTGTTTAAGAGTGCGCGGGCCCTGGAATAAATCTATTTTGGAGCCGGCCGACGACGGGAAATTTCAGCTGCACCAAAACTTCTTCGACACATGTGATAGGCTTGGATATGGAGCCTGACTAAAGAGTTCTTGGACAGGTTACCAGGATTCGTCGAAGGCTTAGACAGAATATCAATATATAACGAAATCTAGTTGAGTTTCCTAGCTCGGGGCAGTCCAAGCCAATCTGTCTAGCCCTGGCTTAGGTATTTACTCACACTCAGTACCCTAGGTCCCTACCTAAATCAAGCAAACATCGAGTACACGAGCATGATCCGTCCAAGACGCCATCCATCGACATTCATTTCCTTATATTCTTCACGTAGAAATTCAATCTTCCCTTCTCCCACAGGGTCTGTGTTTTCTGATTCCTAATCCAGTTTTCAGAGTCCGGCGCGAGCTCCAGATCGAACTTGTATAGAATCCGAGCGAGGATGAGTCGCATCTCTGCATATGCCAAACTAGAAGTAACAGTGTTAGTGATATAATCGTCGATGCAATCCACATTGAAATTTGCTTACTTTCTGCCGATACAGTTCCGGGGCCCTACAGAAAATGGCTGCATGGCTGCAAGGTCGTCTTTAGAGAATCTCTCATCGCCCAAGAACCTCTCTGGGTGAAACTCCCCGGGCTTACTGAAGTTCATTGGGCTATGATTTATGGCCCACTGCCAGATCGCGACGGAGGTCTTTGTGATTAACATGTTAGATTGCCATTGTTATCAACCTTGTTTGGGTAATTTGCACACTTACACCTTCCGGTACCCAATGGCCGGCAATTTCATGGCCGCCATTTGGCACAATTCTCGGCAAGCCGCCAGCGACCGGGGGATATAGTCTCAACGCTTCGTTGAGGCAAGCGAGCATGTAGCTCAGCTTGTTGACAGAGAGCAAGGTGATTTCGTCCTCACTATTAAATGAGGATCGCACCTCATGAGTCAATTTCGCCAAGGCATCTCTGTTTGATCCTAACAGGAAAGCCGCGCCGCTTAGTAACGTAGCCGTCGTTTCTGAGCCGGCGAGGATGAGAAGGGATGCGTTAACTACAAGGTCTCCTTCAGTCTTGCCTATTGTTAGTGCCTGCCATTCTATTGACGTCGATACTTATTTCACTCACCAGATTATCCTTCTTAAGTAAACCCTCGATTAGATCTGGTCTCTCTGCCTCTAAGGCTTGGCGTTTCCGTATCATATCCCTGGAATAACTAATGAATTCCTTTCTTCCTTTGAGAACACCAGTCTGAACCAAGAGATAATTCACGATTGAAGGAACAAAAGTCATAAGGCTAAGTGTATTAGAAATGTCGTGTTAGCGAGTTTTCTTTTCTTTTAGTATTTTAGGAGGCATCTAGAACCCCTATACTCACATTCTCATAGTTGCCAAGTCTCTAAGATTCTGAGTGAGTGTCTTGATCCAGGGGTGATACTGCCATGTGTCTAAACAGCCAAACGAATTCCCAAACGCCAAGTCCCCAATCTATCATAGTCAGTTGATGGTGTTGGAGATTGAGACCTTCAGGACTTACAATATCAAATGTCGCGAAGTTAAAGATCGACGTGAACTCGAGAGAGCCGTGATCACAGTGCTCTTCAAGCCGATGCATTAGTAGATCAACGTACTCGCGGATGATTGGTTCTTGGGCTTGCATAGACCGCTCGGAGAAACCGTGTCTAAGAGAATGTCTCGAGTTAGCGTCTTCCATTTGGTAATCTCGAGTCTAGGAACCTTATTTTCTCATGACGCTGAAGAAACATCAAGATGGTGTTGTTCGCTTCACAAGAGACGCCCAGAACCCCCGAGATTTGTCAAACATATCCAAAAGCTTCGAGAAGTTATCCACCTTGGACACTCGAAGGTTTTTAGACACAAGAAGAAAAATGTCTGACACGACATAGAGTTATACATACGCGAGTTGCCTTCTTAGCATGCTGTGGTGATCTCTATCGGCTGAAAGAATGGTATCAGGTTGGTAACGGCCCTGAGGACGATAAAAAACAGGGTCTTTGGCCATCTCGTATGAACCATGGTGCCCGTAAATGTCCTTCCATGCTTGCGATTCGATGAAGGAGAGCTCGTTCGGTGCGATACGGACGACGGGCCCATACTCCTCATGAAGCTCCCTTACTTTCTGTGGGAGACCTCCGGACCAGACCTTATAGAGCTGCCAGAGTTGAGTGGATCGGCCCACGAGTGGACCGGGAAATTTACGAAGAGGGTGGAGAAAGATGTTGTAGAAGACGCGGAACGTGAAACTGACAGCGCTCAGTGCTGTCACCTGTATATATGCATGTCAGACAATCCAGATTGACTGGAGTGATCTTGCAAAATTCAGTTCGAGCACTTACCCAGATAGCAAAGGTTACTGCTAGATGGGGTATGTCAACAGCGTTCAGCCCCAAGGAGGATATTAATGTGTTACCCATGGCAGTATAGTGGCCGTTTTTGTAAGATGCTGAACAAATTGAAGAATATAGGGTTGTCTTGTACACCCCAGGATGGGCGCCAGTAGTATTAATTATAATTGACATACGTGATACTCATGTCCCCCGCACCGAAAAGCAGCATGATATATGCAAGACACATATCAGAAATACGGCAATGTTGAATCCCGATAGTGCTACATCGAGTTGCACAGCTTACCGCTGTAGTACCGCCTGAGACATTTGATTCAAACGTGGACACATGTGTAACCCGAATATTTTGGAGTAGCGGAATTCCTTATCAATATCATGGTACCTATTACACGTGGCAATAAATGCGGCACGGAAATTTGAACGTCGGAATCCCGTACAGGACTTTGACATAATGGTCATCAAAGATGAATTCATTGGAGAGAGCGATTGACCACGATCCAACGCATAGTGCCATCAGGATCGGATTCGTGGCGGTCCGGGCATAACAAAGGATCGTCGCACAAAGAAAATGTTTGCTTACCATCGGGCCAAGGAATTTAGATGACACCCGTAGCATCCGGGGGTGCACTAGCCGACAGCGTCGAATACCTTAGGCATGGAGCTGGCTTGTGCATTTCACAATCCTTACCGGAATTCTGGATCCCGTGTAAAAAAAGATAAGTAATACATGTGCCCACCTCGCAGATTCCGAATACCGTTTGCTCGTCGATTTCCCTAATTTCTTGCTCGCTGCAATTAATCCCCAGCGACCAAACGTACACCAACTGCGAATTCGAGAACATCGAACGAAAGCGGGCATGGTGTTATCTCATTGGCGCTTGGTCGTGGACCAGGCCGGTGTTACCCCTGAAGTTAGGAATTACGAATATCAAGGGTCCGGGACTGAAGCCGACCCTTATATCGTGAAATGGATACCCAACGACCCAAGGAACCCGATGAACTTTAGCAACATGAAGAAATGGTTTATTACCGCCATCGTAGCTATCGCGACCCTCAGCGTGGCTATGGTATCTTCAGCTTATTCCGGCGGTGTAGCTAAAATCATAGCCCAGTTTGGCATTAGCCAAGAGGTAGCCATCTTGGGAGTGTCGCTCTTTGTCTGTAAGTATAAAGACTTTCTCGAGGACTCTAGTCATATTCTACCAAGATTCCAAGCGCTACAAGGGTAATGCTAATGCGACACGCTTGATACGGTCAGTGGGATTTGCTATCGGGCCGCTCTTGTGGGCGCCGTTAAGTGAGCTGTTCGGTCGCCAGATTCTCTTCTTCGCGACTTACGGCGCCTTGACCGCGTTCAACGCCGGGTGCGCGGGTGCCCAGAACCCGTGGACCCTGATAATTCTCCGCTTCTTCGCCGGTGCGTTCGGCTCGTCGCCACTCACCAATGCCGGTGGCGTTATCGCCGATATGTTCCCGGCTTCGCAGCGAGGCCAGGCCATGGCCCTTTTTGCGGCCGCCCCTTTCCTCGGTCCCGTCTTGGGTCCCATCATCGGCGGGTTTCTAGGTGAAGGTGCTGGTTGGCGGTGGGTGATGGGCTTTCTTGCTGCGTTCAGCGGTACTCTTTGGATTCTAGGTACACTTCTGGTCCCCGAAACCTACGCTCCCGTCCTTCTTCGTCGACGCGCAACCAAGCTATCGCAAATGACCGGAAAACACTACATCAGTCTGATTGACCGGGATCACGAACGTATATCCTTGGGCGAGTCGTTCAAGATTGCTCTTTCCAGGCCGTGGATTCTACTTTTCACGGAACCCATAGTCTTGCTTCTGTCTCTCTACATGGCTATCATCTACGGAACACTATATATGCTCTTCGCTGCGTTCCCGATCGTCTACCAGCAGAATCGAGGGTGGAGTGCAGGAATAGGCGGGTTATCTTTCCTAGGAATAATGGTGGGGATGCTGTTTGCCGTCGTTTATACCTTTCCCGACAATAAGAGGTACATCCGAGTTCAAGAGAGAAATAAGGGATTCGCACCCCCGGAATCGAGACTTACACCGACCTTAGTGGGAAGTATTTTCCTGCCCATCGGACTATTCTGGTTCGCGTGGACCAATTATCCGTCAATGCATTTCATGGCCAGCATCTCAGCTGGTGTCCCTTTTGGATTTGGAATGGTATTGGTTTTCTTGAGTATGTAACCCGTCCCCCTAACCCTAAATACCATCAGCCCCCCGAACACCCTAAGGATCCTCACCGCTAGGTCGAAGTAAGGGCTAACAGCCGCAGGTGTCACGAATTACTTAATAGATAGTTACACTATATTTGCTGCCTCTGTCCTGGCCGCGAACTCCGTCCTTCGGTCACTATTCGGTGCAGCGTTCCCCCTGTTCACAACTTACATGTACCAGAATTTAGGCATTCACTGGGCTTCCTCGATTCCGGCTTTTCTAGCACTTGCCTGCGTGCCGTTTCCTTTCCTCTTCTACAAGTACGGAGCTTCAATTCGAAAACGGTGCAAATTCGCGGCGCAGTCAGAAATGTTTATGCAGAAGATCGCACAGGACGCCCAAGCCAGCTCGGATCCGGATGACACGGCGGAAGAAAAGCAAGAGTCCAATGACGTTGGGGATGGCGATAAGCCCATGAGCGTAGACGGGTCCGAGAGCCAGATTGCGCAACCGACGGCCTTCTCATCAAAGCGCAGAAGGACTAGTTCCTGGGCTAATAGCGACGCCAACATTGCCCCAGTGTCGAGAACAAGGACCTATGAAGGGAACCCATATGATGTCGATCGAGTCAATACAAGGGAATCATTCGCCTAGGACAGACTTATTCGATAGAGGACTTCTTTGTATATCTAGGTATGTATGATAGAACGAGAACAACATGGACATAGATGGTTCCAGACCCTGGACATAACAGATAGACAAGGGTGTTGATACAGTACGCGTCAGAGTGGTTTGTAACTAATTGCTATGTACATTTGAAAAAGGGGAAAGTACAAGATCAGGACATATTTCACTTGGGAGTGCGAATAGTAAGGAACATTTACATAGTACAAATCTCAAAAAGAAAGATAAATGGTCCCAGAGAGGCTCGAACTTTCGACTTTCGCATTATTAGTACGACACTCTGACCAACTGAATTATGGGACCCTAGTAATTCTAGTAGGTTATTAAGACTAAATAAATGTATTTAACTTTTTTTCATACGCTTAGAAATCATTTTTCTGAGCATTTGATATAATTTTATTAATTTATATTTTATGCGTTAAGAATTATATTTTAATTTAAATTAATTGAATTTTTAATTTACTTAGTAAATAATTTTATAATTATAAATAAAATGTAAAATTTCGTAATAAATTTTAATATAATATTAATATATTAAATTAATATTTTAAATTAATTTATTATAATTTATTTTTAAATGAATTTCATTAAAATTTAATTAAAAAATAAAATAAAATTTAAATAATATTTTTTATTATTATTTTATTAAAATAAAAATTATATAATTTAAAAATTAATATATTTTATATTTATAATAATATATATATATAAAATATAAAATTTTTTTAAATATATTT
>MU376476.1:0-16300 GCA_022495205.1 Hypoxylon sp. FL1150 | reverse complement strand
TTAATATTAAAAAAATTTTTAATTAATAATAATTTAAATTTAATATTAATAATTATAATTAAATTTAAATTATAAAATTTTTTATTAAAATATATTTTTAAAAATTTTAAAAATATTATAAAAAAATTTATTTAAAATTTAATATTTAATTACATATTTAAATTAATTATATTTTTCATTTAATTTTCTTATATTTTTCCGAATAATAATTTAATAATATTATATTTTAATTTATTAAATTTTATATTATTATTTTATTTTATTTATTAAAATTTTCTTAGATTTTCCCTTAGGATTTTTAAAATTTTTAATTTTTTATTTAAAAAATTATTTGAAAAATTATCTAAGTTTTTTATAATTTATATTAAAATTCTT
Organism: Hypoxylon sp. FL1150; assembly: GCA_022495205.1. Classification (NCBI taxonomy): domain Eukaryota; kingdom Fungi; phylum Ascomycota; class Sordariomycetes; order Xylariales; family Hypoxylaceae; genus Hypoxylon; species Hypoxylon sp. FL1150. The sequence goes on along the minus strand of MU376476.1, from coordinate 15,925 downwards.
TTTTATTTATTTTCATTTTAAATTTTTATAAATATTTCGTTTAAAATATTTAATTTATCGAATTTTTTTTTATTTAAAAATACCAAATTTATTAAAAATAAATATATTTAATAGAAAAAATATTATTTTAAAATGGCATTTTATCGGAGGATAAAATTTAAAACCATATCGAATAAATATACTTAAAATTAGCGATAATTACGTATGCGAAAAAAACAAAATAATTACGATATTTAAAAAATATAATTATTAATTAAAAAATATTAATTAAACGTAATTTAATTAATATTTTATAAATATATATATAAAATCGGATTAATAAATTAATTTTAATTTTAATATTAATGAATTTTTTTTTTTTAAAATTATTATTAATATCATTAAATTATAAATATTAATAATAATTTTATAAATATATTATAATTATTTTATAAATAAAGTTAATTATATTATATATATATATTTATTATTTATATAATTTTTATTTATTATAATTTATTTTTAAATATTATTTCTTTATATTTAATTTTTCTTTTAATAATTTTTTAATTTTATTAAGCTTTTTTAATTTTTAATTATAATTATTATATATTTAAATTATAATTAATTTATAGCTTGAGGGGGGATAATATATAAATATAATTATTTTTTTTCTAATAGCTAAAAGGAAAAAAATATATAAATATAATTTTTTGTTTTTTAATAATTAAAAAAAAAGAAAATATATAAATGTAGTTTTTTTTTTTTAGCCGCTATTAGGTTATTACTAAGGGAAAAATTTATCAATATAAATTTTCTTTTTTTAATTATTATTAAATATAATTAAATTATAATTATTTTACATATAAAAAAAAAATATGAAAATTATTACGTAATAAAAAGGGTTTTTATAATTTATTTCGTTATAAAAAAAATAAATAAATTATTATTAATAATAATAATATAAATTAAAAAAGAAAAATCATATAATAAATATAAATAAATTTATTAATAAAAAATTAATAAAATTAAAAGTTTTTTAAAAATAAAAATATATATAAATATTATTAATAAAATTTATAAATTACGGTAATTATTTAATATATATATTTAATATAATATTTTATATAAATAAAATTATTTTAAAAATTTTATAAATTATAATAATTATAAATCTTTTATAAATATAAAAATATTATTTTATTCCGATTAAAATTAATAATAAATTAATGAAAAATCAAAAAGAAATTAATAATAAAAATTAAAAATATTTTAATAATAAAAATTAATAAAATTAATAATTAATTAAAAAATTAATGAAATTAATAATAAATTAATGATTTTTTAAAAGTAAAAATTTATAAAATTAAAAGAATAATAAAATTAAAACTCTTAGTAAATTAAATTATATAATAAATATAAAAAGAATTTAATATAATAAATTATATAATTAAATAATTCTAAAAATTTATATATTATAATAATTTTAAATTTCTTATTAAATATAATAAATTATTTCATTTTATTAAAATTATTTTAATGCGAAATTATAATAATTATATACGTTAAAATAATTTTTTTTATAAGGTTTTATTAATTTATAATTTTTTTATTAGGGCGATTATTAATTAATATTAAAGGATAAAATTTAAAATCATATCGAATAAATATATTTAAAACCGATAATAATTATATATATGAAAAAAACGAAATAATTGCGATATTTAAAAAATATAATTACTAATTAAAAAATATTAATTAAATGTAATTTAATTAATATTTTATATATATATATATAAAATTAAATTAATAAATTAATCTTAATTTTAATACTTTTAAAATTAAAATGAAAATTTAAATATATTAATTCTATTAAACTTTTTTTTAAAACTTTTTTAATAATAATTAATATATAATTTAAAAAAAATATTATTATTTATATAAATAATAATTTATAAATATAAAATATTTTAAATAAAATAAATAAAAAAAAACTAATAATAATAATTTTATATTAATAAAATAAATAATCAAAATTTAATTTTTAATTAAATTAATTAATAATTAATTTAATTAATTTATTATAAAATTAAATAATTTTATATAAAAAAAAAATAAAATTATTATAATTCATTATATTTAAATTATAATTTTTATATATTATATTAATATTTAAAATTTATTATAAATAATTATTATATTATTAAAAAACTTTTTTATTAATTTAAAAAAATATATATTTTAAATTATTATAAATAAATTTATTAATAATTTATATAATTAAAAATTTTAATTTTAATATATTAATAAAAATATAAAATCCATAAAAGTTTTATAATTTATATATAATATTATTTAAAATTACTAAGAAATTTAAAAAAAAATTTAAATAATTAAAATAAAATTAAAAAAAAAAAATTCAAATAAATATATTAATATAAATTATTAAAAATAAAATAAACTTTTTAATTAATAAAGCTTTTAGAAAAATCTATTTAATAAATATATTTATTATAATAATATTTTATTTTATTATATTTAATTAATTAGTTTTTTTAATATTTATTTTTAAATTTTTAAAAACGTTTTTTAAAATTAAAAAAAAAATTCTAAAGAAAAAAATTAATTTTATAATTAATTCTTTTTTATTTTATAAGAAATTTGTAAAAGATAAAATATTTTTAAAAAATATAAAAAATAATATTTTAAATTTTATATTTTAATAAATATTTTTTAAGAAAATTATTTTTTTTATTTTTTATTTTGGTATTTATTTTAAAATTAATATATTTAATATAATATTTCATTAAATAAATGAATTAAAAAATAAATAATATTTAAATTAAATAAAATTTCTTTAATAAAATAAAATTTATTAATTTTTATATAAATAGAATTAAAATAAAATAAAAAAAAAAGAATTATTTTAAATATAAATAATTTAGATATATTTAAATTAATTATAAAATATTTAAAAAAAATTAATTAAAATTCTAGGAAAAAATTTATTTAAAAGTTATTTATTCTTTTTTATAAATAATGAATTTTAAATTTTTTATTATTAAAATATTTAACTTATAATTTATTTAATTTTATTATAATATTTTAAAAAAATGAAAATTAAAATTCGAAATAAATTAAATTAATTATAATTTAATATTAAAATTTATTAAATAATTTTTAAAATTTATTTTCATTTAAAAATTAATGGAAAAAAACATTAATCTAATAATTTAAATTATAAATTTAAATTTAATTATAATATTAATAAAATATTTTTCTAATGAAAATTTTAAATAATTTTATTAAAAAATTAAAATTATAAAAGATTTTTAATATATTAAATTAATTTTGAAATTATATTTTTATCGAAATATAAAAAGAATAAGATTATTATTATCCCCATTGCTTTATTATTAAATAAAAAAAAAAAAAATGAAAGAAAAAAAAAATTTCATAAAAATTTTTAATAGATTTATAATCGTAATAATATATTTCTATTTAATTTTAAAAATATAATATAAAATATTAAAATTTAAATAAATTTTATAAATTTTATAAATTTATATTAAATTAATCCTAAATATATTAAATAATTTAAATATTTTTTTATTTAGAAAAATATAAAAGTAAAAAAGAAAAAGGTTCGTAAACTAATAAATTTAAAGAAATAAAAATAAAAATATCTTAAGGATTAATAATAAATATTTCTAATATTTAAATTTAAATGATTTTAAATTAAATTAATAATTAATTTATTACGATTTATAATAATATTAAAAAAATATAAATTATTTTTTAATATTAAATTATTTTTATTTATATAATAATCTAATTTATTTTTTTTAAATTATTATTTTTTAATTTCTAATATTTTATTTTTAGATTTTATAAATTTTTCAGAAAATTCCTTAGAAAATCTTTTAAAAAATATTTAATTTTATTTTTATTTAATTTATTTAATTTTAAATTATTATATTATTTTAATTTATAATACTTTTTATTATTTAAAATATTATTATTTAGAATATTATTATTTAAAATATTATATTTATTATATTTTTTTATAATTTTATATTTTTTAAATTTATTATTTTTATTATTAATTTTTTTAATTTTTTTAATAAATAGAATATTTAAATAAATAATTTTAAATTTATATAATAAAATAATAAATTTAAATCGGAATTTATTAAAATTATTAAAAAAATAAAATTATTTATTAAATTATTTTTAATTAAATTAATAATATTTATTAAAATCTAATAATTAAAAAACAATTTTATTAAAAAACGTTTTAAATTTATATAAATATATATTTTAATTCTTTCGTTTTATTTTTAAAAAAGTAAAAATATAATAATATATATTTTTTTAATTTATTTTCTTTAAATTAATTAAAAGAATAATATGAATTTAATTTCGGTTAAATTAATTAATAAATTTAATTTATAATAATATAAAATTCGTTATTTTAAATTATATATTTATTTATATTTATATTAAATAATTAAAATATAATTATTAATTATTTTATTTTGTTTAATATTAATATATAAAAAATTTAAAAACTTATTTAAATAATTATTAAATTTATAAATATAATTAAAAATATTTTATTATTATTAAAATTATTATAATTTTGAAATATATAAATATAATTTAATATTTATAATAATATTTTAATTATTAAAAATATCATTTTAAATAAAATTAATATAATTTTATAAAATTTATTTATAATTTTTAAAATAAAATATAAATTTATTTTTAATTTAATTAATTTATTTTTAAATTTTATTAAAAATTTTTTTTAATTTATTTAATAATTTAATATATTAAATGGTTTTAATTTTAATAATGTTAAATCTAATATAAAATTTAATAATAATTTTTTCAATTTAGAAAATTAAATTTTTTAATATAATTTAAATATATTATTAAATTAAATATTTTTTTTATAATAATAAAACGATTATTATTATTAAAATTCTTTTTAATTAATATTTTTTTTATTAATTTAAAATTATTTTTTAAATTTATATTTTAAAATTATAATTAATTTTAAAATTATTTTTTATAAATTAATATATTAAAATTAAAATTAATATTTTAATTTAATTTTATATATATATATATAAAATATTAATTAAATTATATTTAATTAATATTTTTTTAATTAATAATTAATAATAATATATAATATTATAATTATTTCGTTTTTATTTATATATATTATTATTATTAATTTTAAATATATTATTTTTTAATATAATTTCAAATTTTACTTTTTAATATTAATTAATAATTATTTTTATAAAAAAATTATAAATTAATAAAAATTTATAAGGAAAATTATTTTAATATATAATCATTATAATTTTATATTAAAATAATTTTAATAAAAAAAAATATCTATTATATATTTAATATATTAAAAAATAAAATTTAAAATTATATTAAAAAAATATATTTAAAATTAATAATAATTATATATATAAAAATAAAATAATTACGATATTTTAAATTTTAATTAATTATTAATTAAAAAATATTAATTAAATATAATTCAATTAATATTTTATATATATATTATTATATTAAATTAAAAAAGCAATGTTATTTTTTATAAATTTATAAAAGTAATTTATATTTTTTATAATATAATATATATATATAAAATTAAATTAATAAATTAATTTTAATTTTAATATTAAAAATATTTTTTTTTTTAAATTATTATTAATTTTATTAAATAATAAAATATTAATAATAATTTCGTAAATATATTATAATTATTTAGTAAATATTTTTAAAATTTAAAATCAATTATATTATATATATATATATTTATTATTTTATAATTTTTATTTATTATAATTATTAAATTAAATTTAAAAAATTAATTTTTAATAATATTATTCTAAAAATTATAATTCATCGCGTTAGGCATTTACTAATAGCGGGTAATAGTAATTTTTACGATTAGGAAATTAAAAAGATTATTATATTTCTTAGAATCTAATTAGCGGTATACGCTCCCGGCAAATTTTTTATAAGCAAATTCCGAACCAGATTAATTAATTAGCCGAATTTCCAAATAATAAATCGCGATATAAATTTTATTATTATAAATAAAATTTAATTTACAAAGTTATATTTTTTATAATTATATTTAAAAATTATATTTTTTATTTTATAATTATTTTTTTAGATAATTTATTTATAATATATATTTTTTATATTTTAATTTTATTTAAAATAATAAATCGTAATAATAATTTTATTTAAATATTAATTTTTTATATTTAATTTTTTTTTTTAATAATTTCTTAATTTTATTAAGTTTTTTTTTTATATCGTAATTATTATATATTTAAATCGTAATTAATTTATAACCCGAAAAAAATAATATATAAATATAATTAATTTTTTTTAATAATTAAAAAAAAATATATATATAAATATAATTTTTTTTTCTTAATAATTAAAAAAGAAAAATATATAAATATAATTTTTTTTTTTTAATTATTATTAAATCGTAATTAAATTATAATTATTTTATATATAAAAAAAAATATAAAATATTAAAATATTAAAATTAAAAGTTATAAAAAACTTAGATTATTAATAATTAAACAAATTATATAAAAATTTTATATATTAAAATTAATTATATAAATATATAAAAATTATATTTTATAAAATTATAAAATTATTATTAAAATTTAATATATATTTTTTTAATAATAAAAAAAACTAAGGTTTTTACTAATATTAATATTTTTAATTAATATATTTTTTTAATTAATTTTTTTAATTTATATTTTAATATATATTCTTTTAATTTATATTATAATAATATAATTACGATAAAATATATTATAATTAAAATATAAATAAAAATACATTTAAAAATAATATTATTAAAAATAATTTATAATTAATAAATAAATATAATAATAAAAATAATTTATAAAAATACATTAAAAATAATTCATGAAAATACATTAAAAATAATTTAATAAAAATATTTTATTAAATAATATTTATAATTTTAAAATTAAAAATAATAATATTTTTAATATTATTATTATATAATTTAATAGAAAAAAAATAAATATATCGTAATTAAAATTAATAATTAATGCGAATTTATTATTAAATTAATAAATATAATATTATTAAAATTAATAAATTTATTTATTTTAATAAATTATTAAATTATTATAATAATTAAAAATATAAAATAATATAAATAATTATGAAATTATTATATTATAAAATATTAAAATATTAAAATTAAAAATTATAAGAAATTTAAATTACTAATAACTAAGCGGATTACATGGGAATTTTATATGTTAAATTTAATTATATAAATATATGGGAATTGCATTTTATAAAATTATAAGTTTATTATTAAAACCTAATAAAAAAATATAAAAATTACTATATAATAAAAAAAGATTTTTATAATTTATTTTATCGTAAAAAAATAAATAAAATATTATTAATAATAATAATAAAAATCGAAAAAAAATTACGAAATAAATGCTAATAAATTTATCGGTAAAAAATCGGTAAAATCGAAAATTTTTCGTAATAAAAATACATAATAAATATTATTAATAAAATTCGTAAATTTCGGTAATTATTTAATATATATTAATATAATATTTTATATAATAAAATAATTTTAAAAATTCATATATTATAATAAATTCGAATTTTTTATTGAAATAATAATATTATTTTATTTTAATTAAAATTAATAATAAATCGAAAATAAATTAATAAAATTAATAATAAATTAATTAATTAAAAAAATTAAATATCTTTTAAAAATAAAATTTAAAAAAATAATAAAATCGGAGCTTTTTATAATTAAAATTACGTAATAAATATAAAAAAATTAATATAATAGATTATATAATAAAATAATTTTAAAAACTTATATATTATAATAATTTCGAATTTTTTATTAAATATAATAAATTATTTTATTTTATTAAAATTATTTTAATGTAAAATTATAATAATTATATATATTAAAATAATTTCCTTTTACAAAGCTTTATTAATTTATAATTTTTTTATTAAAATAATTATTATCATATTAAATATTTATTAATAGTAAATAATAATAATTTTTATAATTAAAAAATTAAAAAAATTATTATATTTTTTAGAATTTAATTAGTAATATATATTTTTAGCGAATCTTTCATAAATAAATTATAAATTAAATTAATTAATTAACTAAATTTTTAAATAATAAATTGCGATATATTCCTTAGGGTTATTAATAATAATAAATAATTATAAAAATAAAATTTAATTTCCTAATAATTATTTAATTATATATATATTTTATTTATTTAAGAATAAATGAAATAAATTTTATATGTATATATTTTTTATATATATAATTTCGTAATAAATAAAAAATAAAATAACTAAGAATTTACTTTCTATTTAGCTAATTTTTAGATTTTTTAAAATAAAAAAATTATTTTTTATTATAATAATTAATTATTATTATTATTTAATTTTTTAAATTAAAATAAAAAAATATTTTTCATTATAATAATTAATTATTATTAAATTTTTTAATTTTTTAAATTAAAATAAATAGATATTTTTTATTATAATAATTAATTATTATTAGATTTTATAATTTTTCGAATTAAAATTATAATTTTTAAAAAATTAACGCGAGATTTTTTATATTAATTATATTTTTTAATTAAAATAATTATTTTTATAAAATAAAATCACTTATATTTATTATTTGTAATTTAAAAAATTGTATTTTAATTTATTAAATTAATTAAATTATTATTTATCTAATTATTTATTTTTATATAAATTTTAAATTATTTTTATTAATTTAAAAAATAAATTATTTTTATTTTTTTATATTTTTTAAGCTAAATGGATTATAAAGTTTTATATTTTTCTTATTAAAAATTATATATTTAAATTTATAATATATTTATGAAATTTAATAATATTTATTTTTATAAATATATTTTTTTAATATAATTACCATATATTAATTGCTAAAATATTTAGATATTAAATTATAAGTTTTTTTTTAATAGAATTTTATTAAATATTAATAAATAAAATTTTTAAAAAATATTTATTTTAATTTAAAAACTTTTGTTTTAATAAATTTAAAAAATTATTAATTTATTTAAATAAAATTAAATTTTTTAATAGTTAATGAAAATTATTTAATATTTAATTAATTTTATATTTTTAATATATTTTTTATTTTTATTTTAATAAAAATTTCTATTTATTAATTAAATTATTTTTTAAAATATTTAATAATTTTAATCGATAAAATTTATATATATTAAATTTAAATTATATAAAATATATTATTTTGAAAAATATATAATATTTTTTAAATAAATGAAATATTTATTATAAAAAAAATTTATAATTAAAATCTAATAATTTAAATTTTATTAAAATAAAAATTAAAATCGTAAAATTAATAAATTTAATAATTTAATTTTACATAATAATATTATATATAAATTTTATTATTTAATTAAATAAACGCATTAAATAATTTTTATATTTATCATTATATTTTATTTTAATATTTTTATATATTAATATAATTAAAATAATAAGTTTATTTTTTTATATATTTTTTATATTTTTAAAAACGACGATTTATTTTAATTTATTATATATAATTATATATTAATAGTAAAAGAATTTAAATTAATATTATATTAAAATCGAAAATATCAAAGTTAATTATTAATTAAATTTTATATTAATATGCTTAGTATTTACATTAGATATATCATATAAATTAATCGTTAAAATTTTCGAATTTTATTATTTTAATAACGGTAAATATTTTAATTAGATTTATAATTAACATTATAATAATAAAATAAAAATAAAATGAAAATTTTTCTATAAAAAAAAAATAAATTATTAATATTATTAATTTTATATTTACGTAATAATAATTAATTATAATTTAATATTATTAGATTTATAATTATTACGTTAAATATTTATTAATAATAAATAATAATAACTTTTATAATTAAAAAATTAAAAAGATTATTATATTTTTTAAAATTTAATTAATAATATATATTCTTAGTAAGCTTTTTATAAATAAATTTCGAACCGAATTAATTAACTAATTAAATTTCTAAATAATAAATTATAATAATTATTAATTAATATTAAAAAATAAAAATTAAAATTATATCGAAAAAATATATTTAAAATTAATAATAATTATATATATAAAAACGAAATAATTAAAATATCTTAGATTTTAATTAATTATTAATTAAAAAATATTAATTAAATGTAATTTAATTTATATTTTATATATATATATATATAAAATTAAATTAATAAATTAATTTTAATTTTAATATAATAAAAAATTTAAAACTATTATAATATATAAATTTTTAAAATTATTTTATTATATAATTTATTATATTAATTTTTTTTATATTTATTATATAATTTTAATTATAAGAAATTTTAATTTTATTATTTTTTTAATTTTATTTTTAAAAAATATTTAATTTTTTTAATTTTTATTATTAATTTATCATTGATTTTTCATCGATCTATTTTTAATCCCGCCGATTTTAATTAAAAATGTTTAATTAATTAATTAATTTTATTAATTTATTTTTAATTTATTATTAATTTTAATTAAAATAAAATAATATTTTTATATATTATTTAATAAAAAATTTATAATTATTATAATTTATAAAATTTTTAAAATAATTTTATTTATATAAAATATTATATTAATATATATTAAATAGTTATTATAATTTATAAATTTCTTTAATAATATTTATTATATATTTTCATTTCGAAAGATTTTTGATTTTATTAATTTTTTATTCTTTTTGATTTTTATTATTATTATTATTAATAATTTATTTATTTTTATTTAGCGAAATAAATTTTAAAAACCCCCTTTATTATACGATAATTTTTAAATTTTTTTTTATATGTAAAATAATTATAATTTAATGATAATTATAAAAAAAAAAGCTTTTTTTATATATTTTCTTTCCGGGTTATAAATTAATTGCAATTAAAAAAAAAAATTACATTTATATATTTTCCCCTTTTTAATTACGAATTAGCCGCAATTTAAACGCAAAAAAAAAGCTTAATAAATTAAAAAACTTGATTTAAAAATAATAATAAATTTTATTTTAATATAAAATTATTTTATTATTAATTTATATTATAAATTAAAAAATCTTTAAAAAAAAAAATTTAAAATGTAAAAAAATAATATTTTATATATAAAATTATAATAAATAAAAAATATATAAATAAATATATATATATATATAATATAATTAAATTTAAATTTTAAAAATATTTACGAAATAATTACGATATATTTACGAAATTATTATTAATATTTTATCATTTAATAATATTAATAATAATTTTAAAAAAGAAAATTTATTAATATTAAAATTAAAATTAATATTTTAATTTAATTTTATATATATATATATTAAATATTAATTAAATTATATTTAATTAATATTTTTTTAATTAATAATTAATAATAATATATAATATCGTAATTATTTTATTTTTATTTATATATATTATTATTATTAATTTTAAATATATTATTTTTCGATATAATTTTAAATTTTATTTTTTAATATAATATTTTATAATTTAATTATTTATTATGATAATATTATTAAATAAATTATATTTTATAAATTTCTTAATATTTAAAAAAAAAAATTTTATTTTTATAAAAAAATATATTAATTTATTTAATAAATAATTATAAACTTTTTTAATTATTAAATATATTAAATATTTTTTTTTAATTTATTTTAATAAATTATTCAATTAGAAAATTTTTAAATAATTTGTAAATTATAATATAAAATTTAGATTTTTAATATTTAATAAATTAAAATCATAAATTACTAAAAAAATTTTATATTTCTTATAAATTTTTAATTTTTATTATTTTTAATATTTTATTTATTAATATATATTGATATTAAATTAAATTTAAATATAAATAATAAATTATATTATAAAAATATTATTGCGTTAGGCATTTATTAATAGCGGGTAATAGTAATTTTTGCGATTAGGAGGTTGAAAAGATTATTATATTTTTTAGAATTTAATTAGTAATATGTGCTCCTAGCGAGTTCTTTATAAGCGAGTTTTAGACCGGATTAATTAATTAGTTAAATTTCTAAATAGTAAATTACGATATATTCCTTAGGGTTATTAATAGTAATAGATAACCATGAAAATAAAATTTAGTTTTTTAATGATTATCTAATTATATATATGTTTTGTTTATTTAAAAATAAGCGAAATAGATTTTATATATATATACTTTTTATATATATAGTTTTATAATAAATAAAAAATATAATGGCTAAGAATTTACTTTTTATTTAATTGATTTTTAAATTTTTTAAAGTAAAAGAGCCGTTTTTTATTATAATAATTAATCGTTATTACTTTTTAATCTTTTAAATTAAAATAAAAAAATATTTTTTATCATAATAATTAATTATTATTAGATTTTTTAATTTTTTAAATTAATAAAAAAAATATTTTTTATTATAATAGCCGATTATTATTAGTTTTTTTAATCTTTTAAATTAAAATAAATAGATATTTTTCATTATAATAATTAATTATTATTAGATTTTTTAATTTTTTAAATTGGGATTGTAATTTCTAGGAGATTAATACGGGATTTTTTATGTTAATTACGCTTTTTAATTAAAATGATTATTTTTATAAAATAAAATCATTAGTATTTATTACCTTTGGCTTAAAAAATTATATTTTAATTAATTAAACTAATTAGGTTATTATTTATCTAATCATTTATTTCTATGTGAATTTTAAATTATTTTTATTAATTTGAAAAGTAAATTGCTTTTATCTTTTTATATTTTTTAAAATTAAGCGGATTATAAAACTCTATATTTTTTCCGTTAGAAATTATATATTTAAGCTTATAGCATATTTATAAAGTTTAATAATATTTGTTTTTATAAAAGCATTTTTTTAATGTAATTATTATATATTAATTACCAAAATATTTAAGTATTAAGCGGTAAGATATTTCTTAATAAAATCTTATTAAATATCAATGAGTAAAATTTTTAAAAAGTATTCGTTTTAGCCTAAAAGCTTTTGTTTTAATAAGCTCTAAAAATTATTAATTTATTTAAGTAGGGTTAAATTCCTTAATGGCTAATAAGAATTATTTAATATTTAATTAATTTTATATTTTTAATATATTTTTTGCTTTTGCTTTAACGAAAGTTTTTTCCTATTAAGTGAATTACTTTTTAAAGTATCTAATAACATTAATTAATAGAATTTATATATATTAAATTCGAATTATATAGAATATATTATCATCGGAAAATATATAACGTTTTTTAAATAAATAAAATATCCATTATAAGGAAGGTTTATGATTAAAATATAATAATTTAAACTCGGTTAAAATAGAAATTAAAATTATAAAATTAATAGATTTGGTAATTTAGTTTTATATGATGGTATTACGTATAGATTTTACTAATTAATTAAATAAACGCATTAAATAATTTTTACATTTATTATTATATTTTATTTTAATTTTTTTATATGTTAATATAATTAGAGTAATAAGTTCGCGCCTTTGTGTAATTTCATTTAATATTTCTTATATTTTTATATGTTTTTTGTATTTTTAAAAATAACGATTTATTTTAATTTATTATATGTGATTATATATTAGTAAAAAGGGAATTTAGGTTAATATCGCATTAGAATTAAAAATATCGGGGTTAATTATTAATTAAATTTTATATTAATATATTTAATATTTATATTAGATATATTATTCAAATTAATTATTAGAGCTTTTGAATTTTATTATCTTAATGGCGCCGAATATTTTAATTAGATTTATAATTAATATTATAATAATAAAATAAAAATAAAATAAAAATTTTTCTATAAAAAAAAAATGAATTATTAATGTTATTAGCCTTATGCTTATGTAATGATAATTAATTATAATTTAGCGCTATTAGGCTCATAATTATTACGTTAAGCATTTATTAATAACGGGTAATAATAATTTTTATGATTAAGAAATTAAAAAGATCGTTATATTTCTTAGAATCTAATTAGCGATATGCATTTCCGGCAAGCTCTTTATAAGCGAGCTCCGGATCGGATTAATTAACTAGCCGAACTTTTAAATAGCAAATCGCGATAAATATTAATTAAATTAATTTATATAAAAAAATATTAATATAAAAATATATAAAATTATATTTATTATAAATAAATATTTTTTAAATTAAATTATATAATTAATTTTTATTAATAAAAATGAAAATTTAGAAAATCTAAATTTTTAAATTAAATTAAAAAAAACATTTTAAAAATAAATATTATTTTTTTATTAAATATTTATAATTATTTTTTTTTATTTAATTATAAAATTATATTTAAAATTTAATTTTAAATATAAATATTAAATGATTAAAATTTATTTAATAAATTATTATTATTTTATTTTTTATATTTTAAAATTCTTTTAATTTTAATTTATATAAATATTTTAAAAATCCCAAATAATCTAACCGAAAGTTAATTATAATCGATTATTTCAAAAAATTAGGAGTGAAATTTCATTAAAAAATCCTATTTATATATTTTTACATTATATTAATTTTACATTCGATGTAAACTAAACGATAAAAAATTAAAATTTTTATTATGTTTATTTAATTAATTAAATTCAATTAGCGTAAATTAAAATTTGAAAATTAAAATCGTTAAAATCGTCAAAATCATTAATTTTAATATGATTTAATTTAATTAATTTATTTAATTAAATTATAATAATTTAAATGCTAAATTTTATATTAAAATAATTTTCAAATTAAGCTTTTTTTAACTATGTAAATTACATTTAAAAGCGATTTAAATTAAATAAGAAATTATTATATATATTAATTTCGAAAAAATAAAAAATTTTAAAACGTATATTAAAAATTATTAAATTCGATATTAATTTAATTCATTTAATTATAATAATTAAATTATAATAATTAAAATATTAAATTTAATATTAAAGAAATTATTAAATTAAGTTTTTTTTAATAATATAAATTATATTTAAATGTAATTTTAATTAATTATTATATATATTAATTTTAAAAGGGAATTATATAAATCGATTTTAAATAGAGAAAAATTTATTATAAATTTACGTATCGAAATTATTATATTTAATATTAATTTAATTTATTTAATTATAATAATTAAATTATAATAATTTAAATATCAAATTTAATATTAAAAAAATCATTAAATTAAGCTTTTTTTAATAATATAAATTATATTTAAATGTAATTCGAATTAATTATAATATATATTAATTTCGAAAAAAAATTATACGTATCGATTTCGAAAAAGCTTACCGCATATATCGAAATTCATTAAATTTAATGTTAATTTAATTAAATTTAATTATAATAATTAAATTATAATAATTAAAATAATGCGATTTATATTATTAAAATTATTAAATCTAATGTTTTTAATTAATATAAATTATAATAAATTATTAATAAAATTAATTAAATTATTATTAAAAATAATGATTTCGAAAATATATATACGAAATGAAAATTTATTATAAGTTTAGCGTACATATTGAAATTATTAATTAAATTAAATTAAATTATAATAATTAAATTAATTAAATTAAATTATAATAATTAATTTAAATTAATTAATTTATGAAAATTAATTTAATTAAATTAATTTATTTAAATTAAATTATTTAAATTAAATTATAATATTTAAATTATAATATTTAAATTATAATATTTAAATT
>MU376475.1:0-16315 GCA_022495205.1 Hypoxylon sp. FL1150 | reverse complement strand
TATAAATAAAATTAAATTATATTAAATAATAAATTTTTATAATAATATATTATTTTTTATATATATAATAATTTATATAATATATTTTTTAAAATCATTTATTTTAATTATTTTTACGAATTTAAATACATTGAAATTTAATTATTTTGAATTAATTACAAAATAAAATGTAAAAGTAATGGGTTGTTATAAATGGGGGGGTGTTGCAAAAGTGGGTCGATGCGGTTACGCCTCTTGACCGCTTCGTCAACATGAAAACCCAACCTTAGCCTGTGTGAGGTCAGGTTCCCACGGGCGGGAAGTATGCTATGGTACTGTAACAAAACACCCAACCCGCATGTCATAACCCCCTAACCCCCCGGCTACACACGTGGTAATAGCGGGTGCTGCGCCTCAGGTCTGCGTTGGGTACAGTACATAGCAAACCAGCAACCAGGCGCTCTTTTCCAAGCCACGGTCATGTCCGTGGAGGCCTCGATTAAGGCCCGCGTCGCGCGTTTTCCCTGTCGCTGTCAGCATGTCAGCACCTGGAAACGGACTGGGCTCCCGGTCCCCGTCCAATGGCGGTCGGCATGGGGGGGAAACACCCTTGCCAGCATACCGCTCTCCCGTCCTGTCGTCGCATGTTCGTAGTTTACAGTCGGTGGCCGCTACCACTGCAACCAACCTATGACCTGCCGATGCTTTCATGTGGGAAAATGATTAATAATGTTCGAGTGACCTGTTTCAGCTGTAGATATACACGAAAACCTTTACCGTAGATGCGGTCAGTGGTTCAAGCTCCTGTAGTTTCAGGCAAGAGAGAAAAGATCCGGAAAGGGGCCGTCGGATGCTGACAAGTCCTGGCCCTCTCCGTCAAATCAAGCGTCTGAATGGCTATTTGCAGTACAGTTAGTTTATCGATCACCCGCACATCTTATAGATCGAGACGCACATCGAGATTCTGGTGACTTGGAATATCATAGGGTAAGTGAGCATCTTAGCGAACTTCAGAAGACTCTTTATGTATGATATATTGAGACCAGTATTTGACATATGCACAATAGTAATCACGAGGGAGCAGTTCAAGTTGCGGCGAAAAGTGAAGTGATACTCTATTCTCAAATATCGAAGCCATCATGTTTGGTCTTCGCAACGCCGCTATGAGGTCCAAAAACTAGACAGGGTATCGATACAGGGTCATCAATTATAAAATACACCATGGGATCAAAATGAAAAAATACCAGCCGCTTATGGGATATGCTGCTTCAACGAGACTATTCCCGTCCTCCCTTTCTATGGTCCGTGTGATAAAACCAAACCGCCTCTCAAAGAGGGGAAACCCAAATAATTTTCCTTTTAAAATATGCCATTAAATATCCCAATGAACGATGGGCCTTTGCGCCATTCATGCTGCTCCAAAGTCCTCGTCTCGTTCGTCATGATGCTGTAAAATTGACACACAAGGGCGGATGAGGTAGTATATATGCGAAAAGAAAGCTGCGAAAATCGGTCGACGTTTAGTTGTGCTGGCTGAATTCGAGCATCCGCTTCATTTCCTCCTCAGTAGGGTCGTCGGATATCCAGATGCCCTTTTCCTCTTCAGTCGCGTTGAGGAACCCCGTAGCACGCTTCATGGTGTTGACATCGAGATCCGTGACGTACGCCTTCCCGTCGGAAAGGGGTACGCGGACTTCATGTTCAATTGACAGCATCATATCATCCTTAGCCAGTCGGCGAGGACCGTCGAACACGGCCATAACTCGCTTCTTCATGTTCATCTGACCCTTGTCGAATCCCCACGAGGATGGGTATTCGCGTCGGTTCTTGCGGCTCTTGCTCTTGTTGGACAGCGTCACACCGCCTCGCGAATGCGTTAGCCCACGAGACTTCTGGACGCCATTGGGCGGGTTACCCTTCCTTTTCGTCGGCGAAATCAGCTTCCTCGGCCTTGACTCGTCATCACCTGCATCGTCGTCCTCGGCCATGTCCTCATCCTCCTCGTCATCCGAATTGGTAACGGTTTGTGTGGTGAGGGGCAGTTGGTTCTTCTCCAAGGTCTGGTGAACATCCTCGTCGTTCTCTACCTCCGCTAATCTCTTTGCGTTGATAGCCTCCGCGGGATCCTCCTGTTGAACAATGCGTAAAACGCAGTCGTCCAGATGCTCGTAGAAGTCTTGAGCATTGGAAAATGTTGCTGAACAGGTCGAACACTTTCCGGTGGCGTCGGGGGCGTAACCGGTCAGCTTCTTACCACTGTTGACCGAGGTAGACGTCTTCTTCCTGCTATTGGGGGGAACCTGCTCTACACCATGCACTGCCGTCAAATGGCGCTTGAAGACGTCGGCGCGGTTGAAGGACTTCTCCGCGGCGGAGCCAGATCCGGGACAGAATCCACACACCATGGTGCCTTTGTAGTGGGTCAGAGTGTGTCGGTTCTTGTCGTACTTGCGTGCGAAACCCTTGACGTGGTAGTCACACGTCTGGATCGGGCACTTTTCGGGGCGCTCATTTTGGTGCGTCAACATGTGAGCCTTGAGGTCCTTGAATGTCTTCCCACAGTCCGGGTGCGGGCATCTCTGCTTCTTCTCCGACTCGTCACTGTTGTACGCGTAGTCGTGCGATCCGTGCGACTGGTAGGACGACAGGCTCTGTCGCCGAGGAGGCGCAGGTGGAGGTGCGGTAAAGGGGCTGTACTGCTGGTATGGCTGCATGTATGGCGATTGGCTTCCTCCTCTCACGGCTGGCGCGGGCGAGGCAGCACCGGAGAGAGCTGGAGAGTTGGGATAAGGGTTTTGAGGGGAGAAACTGTTCGGGTTCGGATCGTATCCCTGCATCGGCGGAGCCATGGGGCCACGGATTTCAGGATGTATAAGTAACGGATCTGGACAGAAATTTGGTTAGTGCCAAGGTTTTCCACTAATACAATCTATGTATTAAAGCCCAAACGTTATCCTTGATCCTCTTCTGCGCCACGAGCGAACACTGTCAAAACCGCAAAACCCTATGCATCAAGGTAACCGGTATAACAGTGAAAGGAAATAAACATGTCTGGAATAGAGACCCGCGCCAACTCACCAACAAAACCAGCAGCCTTGTTGTCAAAAGTCATGTTGAATTCTTCCATACCTGGTCCGAAGGGAGAATACTCAGTTCCTGCCGCCAAGTAGTCGCTTGACGTGACGATGCCCGGCGCAATACCGAGACCGCCTTGTTGGTATTCGGGGAAGAATGCCAATTGGCCGTTCGCTGAGTTTGGCGACCCGACTGTTGAAGACGTCGCCGAGGGGGCTGATGCAGTCGAGAGGTTCGAGGCAGGGATTGGTAGCTCTCCGTCTTCAGGATATGCGGCGGGTGACGTTCTACTGTTGTAAACGAAGTTGTGTGCGTCCGAGTACACCGGGCCAACCTCGAATCCACAAGTCTGAGGGAATTCATCATGCGCGCTCCGGGGGATATTGAGACCACCGGGGCTCATGTGCATGTCAAGCGACGGCGAGGCATAGCCGTTGTGATGAGACTTGGGGTATAGCATGAAGTCTTCCTGACGAGTTGGGAACATGGTGTAAGACTGGTCTGCGGCCAGTGCCATTTTATCGGCCTGCTGTCGTCGACGACAAGATTTGCGGTGTGTTGTATAAGTGGGATTCCTAAGCTAATATGCTCACGCTAATTCCCCCTCGCGTCAGTGCCTTGGTTGTGATACGATATACAGCTAGATGGTGCAGAAAAAGTAAGAGCTCACATTCAACCAGCTTATATCATATCAAAGATTAACAGGGGTCAAGGCGGGTTCCAAGACGGGCTAGATGTCCTCGCTGGGCAACAGAGACGTTGCAATGCTCGTATAAGTCGAAAGTATCGGAAAATAGCGAGTGACGGGATTGTATAGATCGTCAGAATGGAACTTGACGCGCTTCAGTTCGTGATGTTCTCATATAGTATAAGGCTCCTTAACATATAACCTCACGCTGTAACATGAGGTTGGGAATGGCAATGGTTTAGAGGTGTAAGTCCCTTGTCAGGTAGCGATGACCACGGGGAAGAGAGCGAGTCTGTCTCTTATATATTGCTCTGAGCAACAAAACAAACGATAGGAAACCAAGAGATTCAACAGCAGGGACAGTGTATTTGATATGGTCCGTAGTCGTGGAGATGGGGGCAGAAACTGTTGATGATTTTGGGGGCTTCGATCCTTATACACATCGCTCTTCCATAGAACATAGCCGCGTCTCGAGGTACATAAGTACGAAGCTGGATCTGCAAGTTGAGGTAGACCGGGCACCCAAGACAGGGGAGCAGGGTAGACAAAGGGTGGGTCGATATAGGGCAGAGCGGTACCCTTTGGAAGTACTGTACGGACAGCGGTGACAGGGTGGACGGGGAGAAGACAGGGACCAGGTTGACTCCCAGAGCCTTACACTAGTACTTCATAAAGGTACAAAGGTAGATACGTACCAGCTCAGATACCTCATACCTCAATACGTGCTGCCACCCTCCGCCAAACGCATGAAAGTCCTCATAGGCCGAGGGCTTATTGAAGTGGTGTGCACAACTTTATTTTGGTATGGACCGTTTGCCGGCTTCGACTGTCTGTCTACATATCTAGAACATGCGGTAAAAGCAAAATACGTAATACCAGCCAGCCCCGAGAATGATACCTTGAGGTAGAGCCTAGGCATTGCCAGTTCTGAGGGCCATGAGCGGCAAACGATAGGCGCTGGTATACGTTAGGTAGCTAAAGAAAACATTCTTAATCTTGCTGTTTCAAGGCTGTAGAGCACCTGAGCCTAAGCGGTAATGGGTGCTATTGTTTTGTTGATTTGGTTATTAGATGGTTCTGCTTATGTTAAGAGTTCAGGCCCAGCCTGCAGCCTGTTTGTTGCCTGCTGCCCGTCCATCTTTTCAGTTGAATCAGTGTGGGTCCCTAAGAAGACCCTCGCATCGCCTTTTCGATTTGTCGTCGGCTGCGGTACGTATCTAGTGTGGAGAAGCCCATCTTCGCCTAAAGTCCACCTGGACAGTCTCTCCAAGGTACTGCGGTACATACTACCTGGCTCGCTTCGGTACGAGACAATTTGTACCAGCACTGTAATAATGCTTTTAAGAAACCCAGGGGTCTTTCTTAGCTATCCCCCCCCCTGGTGCCCCAGAAATGCAGGTCTCACAAGGGACCCTGTCGACGACCAGATGGAAGTGGGAGATCTTTGAGGCCCATCATCTGGACTTGTCTGGCTTGCCTGGCTTGTCTAGGTCACCTACGCGTGCCTGCTTCTCCAATTGAATGTTGTTTCTTGACAATTAGATTAGCACTCATCAATACAAATTGTGAGACAGACCAATAACAAATATAGTCGGGCCAACCCGTAGGTAGGCAAGCATGTCTCAATCATGCGGTATACGACATATCCGGTCATCTTACAAAGTACAGTCACATCTCCCTTCACCTCGTTTTCCTCGGTCTCCAAAATATGACGGGCTGGATGGGCGAGTCAATGATCAATATGATGTAGCTATAACGCATCTATTGGCATAGGTAATAGACTCTGTCTCATGGAGTCCCCGTTTCCCCAGCCTCTCCATGCAGTGGCGATGAGCATCGGCGGGCAAGCCTACTATAGATATATCTCCTGGGTTTTCGTTACTTTTTCCTAATTCGATAGATACTCTAGTAGACCCTCGGCGGTCTAGAGTGAAATGCATGTACTTATGCGTGACACATGCCCTTGCAGTCAGAAAGCTTCCGAATGATGAAGGCCGAATTGAATGAGATTAGGGGGCAGGGGGGTGTGTCTTACCTAGGGAACCATGATAACCTTCTAGAATCTAAAGTCATCCATCTTTATGTCTCATATCTTATAATCACAAACCACACACATTCTTAACCTATCTTCTTTACTATAATTTCTAAAAGTATTCATATCGGAGATTTCTAGATCTAGTAATAGACGACGAGACAATGTCTCGAGAACGCCTAACAGCGGGGCTCGAAGTCGGTAGTGCTAGTGTAGAGCGGCATACCGAAGCATGGCCAAGGCGGACAATACTAGTAAGGAGTTTTGTCCCCGACGATGAAATGGATATCCTGCCGAAGCTATCGTGTTGCAAAGCGTAGACACCAATCCCTAGCGCTACACCTTGCGGAGTGGCGCATGTTTCTGCGAGTACATTTTATGCACCGATATGTAACGCCCCAGTGCCCCCATGACCCACTAACCTACGGCTGTATAGGTACTTAAGCCGTTGCAGTTTGCACAGCCATAGTTATCTGCATAAAAAGGTAGACATCTATCGTTGTTCGCCAATCATAACAGCCGGCGACTAGTCGCGCTTCGAAAGTCGGATGCTTGATTGGCATTAAGCAACTAAGTTGCTTCAACTGCTACTCTCACTCTGCACATCCAAAGCACGATTAATATATGCATCTTGATCAAAGTGGCGGTATATCCCAAATGGGCCATTATCCAGCTCCCTTCGTGATGGTATCTCTTCGCACATGTCCGGATATCGAAGCGGTCAACAGCTTGCTTACAAGCTGTTGACGGTACGTCGGATGAATGGCACCACTGAGACAAGAGAGTTGCAATGCAAGGGATGAGGACGTATGGGTGCGTGTAAGACTCGCATACAGCATACAGCGCAATGAGCCGCACATTCATGTCTGTAATCTTTGAATGGTCCCCGGATGACGAGAAAGAAGCCGTATTCTATCTAAGGATTCCACATAGTAGAGTAGGTCTGTATCCCGGGGCTTTTACCGAGATGGAGTTATAATATTCGTCCAGAACTTTTGGCTTCTCGCAGCGCATGCTGTGATTGTTCTCTAGGGAATTTCTCTAAATCCCATAGGACTCAGAGGCACGTGAGCGCATTGACCAGATAATTTAGTTACAACGTAAACCGGTGATGCATTGTAAGCTCGATCGGGACATGGAATAAAAATTAGCAGAGACAAAATTACGTAGCCTTATCTCATGGCGATTAGGTGCCAAGTAGCCACGTTAAGGTTGTGAGACGACGGAACGCGCCGGCTTGTCCATATTTCATAGGAATATTGCAGGAAGGGAAATTTTCCAGAAGACTACCACACAGTTCGGTACGCACAGTATCTTAGCTTCTATTCCGAAGACAAGTACGATTTATTGATGGGCCTATTAGCAAATTAGGTACCTACTCTTAAAGGGGAGTACCTCTACCAGGAAGGTATGGATGGCCACGTTGTGATTGGCCATGTTACGCATGACCAAGGGTTAAGAATCTAAAAAAAGAAGCAAGGTATGTACATAAGATTATAGTAATGTAACACCTCGCTTTCGTTTATATCACAATTGCAATCCCAAGGGGAAAGATGAAAACGAAACGAAATATCTAATCAAACAGAAGTAATGAAAGAAATAGACTAATGTCATGGAAAGAAATTTATCCATAGATTGCCTAGGTATATTGATATTATTATTATACGGTGAAAAATAAACAAAGGATTCGAATATTTCTCTTGATAATATCATTAGGTTGAAACAGCATTTTTAGAAAATATCATGCTATATTATAATATGTATTTTTTCATTGTGCAAGACTACGCGCGCCCACTCACCCTTTTGATATGCTAATTGCCACGTGAAGATCGGAGGATTCCCTCGTGTTGGATGCGGGTTGCATGAAATCTGCTTACTCCCGCATCCTTGGGGTGTTTGACAGAGATGATCTTTAGTCTATAATGTATAATCTAACAACCAGGGCGAGAACGCTATCAGGGGCTTATTAAAAACAATTCACTCAATTCCTAAACCGTTACGGCCGGCCTATGGGGATAGCACTCAAGTTACAATGAACACAGATAAGACATCTCACTTAGGAACGAAAGACAATGAGAAACTAGATACCTGGTAAGGAGAAATTGTATGCCCAAAATAAATGTCGTTTTCATATAACTTCGGGAAGCAAAGAAACAGCCACGCGATGCCAATTCCTACGCACGGAATCAAACTCGGCGTTCAGCCCTACTGAATAACAGAAGGAAGCGCTCTACAAGTACCAGGGACAAGTTTACCACAGCCACCTCCACGACTTCAATAAAAGGGACCTAGATGTCTTAGCTCATGTCGCCCGACAAGTAGGCCTGGGCGTTCCAAATTAAGCAAAATGGCTCTCTGCGGACTATCGCCCTTACGCATAGCAACTATAATCCACTATATGCTAATATTATAACATGCCTTAATCACGCCAGAAGACCCTTCATGTAAATACGACAGATGGGAATGCCATAATTGGTTATGTTGCTCAATACCCTGCGAAAGATAGGAGGAACCTGTTTCGCCCGTCTCGCGCGAGCCACCTGTTTCGGCATGGCTCCAGAGTTGGAGAAATTGGGGGCGGGAGCCAGATCCCTGAAGTCCACATGGTATAAATTGTTACACGGCGGCATATTAATCACTCCGAACCAGGGGTAAAGGATAAGCCCTAGATCATAAGGATGCGATCCGTCCAACCCTACGACTCGTGTCTCGTCCGTCCCGCCGTCCCTTTCATAGCAACCCTTGCCAAAACATGATCCGTCAGCACACGAATCTTTCCAGAAAAAAACGATTCTAGGTAGGTGGTATGTGAGTGGTCGGCACGATACCACACGGCAGGGAATAGACGTCAGCAATGCTTTCATGGCACCTAAGAACCTCCAAGAGCAAACATACATGCACCACCAGTTATTCGATCGGATGCATGAGATATGCTCCTTAAAATAAATCCCGTCACCTGCGACACGAGCTCTAGACTATTAGACATGTGGCGTATCCATGTAACATTCATGCCAGCTTCTGTTAATACATCTATTATTCGTTATACATCACTGGGAATTGCAAAAGTTCAAGGACACTAGTAGGATAGCTTCAAACCTACCATAGTCCCGGGGCATAGGGCTGACCTCGCCGTGCCGACCCCTGAAGGCATTCCTGATCTTCGCCGGAAGGGGTTCTTTCTCATCCATGTAATATCTCAGGGTATTATAGCCGTTTGACCCAATCGTAAGCGCTTCCCTGCAGTCGGGACTTGATTACAAAAAGAATCATAGAGAAGTAATATCTATAATTCATAGGATACCATTCCTCTTATGCTACCAAGATATTCATATCGTAATATGGTAGACATTTTATCGTTCCTCTATAAGAACCCTTTAACTTACCTGTATTTTATAAAAAGCGTTATTGCATGCCAAGGCGGCGTACCCGAAACTTTGTCAAGATTGCCTGACCATTCCTAGGCTAGTGCAAGCAAATATACCTATCATTCAGTCAGTGCTTCGGCTAACAATTCTAAATTCCACCTTGCTAATAGAAATATTCTCCTCATTAAGCTTTCAATTTCCGACCAAATAATTGGAATATATAAGACCTATCTGTTTACTGAAGAAAGATAAATGAGCTTATGGTTTACATGCGATTGAGCCAGTAAGAGATATGTATAAGAGCGACTCCGTGTACAACACCGTTTAAGCTTAAAATAATGCGGAATAGTGAAGCAATTCCGCCCCGCCCCGCTCAAAAGCTCCCTAAAGACGCCAAGCGGAATATTTCCTCGGGCAAAAAGACTGACAAGACTTAGTCAAGGAAAAGGTGAATGGCTCGTGGGCCCAAGCTTGACCTCAAAACGGATAAAATAAACGAGATTTATCCAAGACGGGATTGGCGCGTAGAATGAATCCAAGAACAGCAACCCTGCAAGTCGTTTTCCCCTTTCTCCTCTCCCATCAACCTACCTACCAGAAGCCGGAATACGTACAGTACGAAATACGCATTCCGGAAACGTCCCACGCCCACCCAGGTCGTTGCATACTTGCAGGACCCCAGGGCCAAGAGCCACTTCACAGTCGCCTAGGGAAAGATGTAAGGCAGACTTGGGACCAGTGGGTCATAGGGGTAAGGTCATATCATACTGATCATAGCAGCCATGAAGTTTGTCAACCTTGCGTAGACGTCAAGCGCCGGGGGCATGCAATTACATAGTAGGGAAACGCTACGGAAACCCACACTCCACACTCGACTGCTCCTAGAGCTAGCAAAAGATTTCTACGAAATATCCACCACGGCATTCGGAACAAACGTGAACGGTGATGCTTGAAGGATCATAAGACTAAAGGTTTAAAAATCTTGTAGCCCTAGGCTACGACTATTGTGACCGCAAGAATCAGACAGTTTGATATCATAAACGTACCTGTATTCTCGGGCAAGTAAGGATCCATGGAGATGAAGGCATATCGATCTAAGCTGCCACCTCGATCCCGCCCTGCATAGATAGCTCTTGTTATTGAAAACAGGAGAAGTGAGATGGGTGATTGGTCGGGGATTCTTCTTATGACGTGTATGATCTAGTCTAGAGAAGGAACCGAGCTAATGTCTACACGCTTCGCATTCACGATACTAATCGACGGCATTAAACAGGGCACGTACCTTGCAGAGGTCTGTATTGTCTTTACTGTGTAGGCTATTGCGCAACTTATCCAGACATAAGATGAGCATCACCCAGCGGATATATGCGGTTGTACGTATTTACAGTGGTATTGAAAAAAGTCCCAGGCCTCCAACTTCATACCTAAACGCGATGGTCCACGCGGAGAAGGGTTATGATTTCACCCGCAGTAAGGATGAAACAAGACCATCAAGTTTAACTGCAACCCTATCTTGAACGGAACGAGGCAGATGTAACAGCGGAACAAGGCATGGCTCTCCTTATTCATGCCGATCCAGGGTCACGAGATGAGCGAGTTCCATATCCTCCAACTGAGGTTCGTTACCAAATTCTGTGCGCAACAGAGCATGAGGTAATCGGGGATCAGATCTTCAATACACATGCGCACATACATGCGTACATAGGACCATTGGACTAGGTATATGATTACTGTTACATCGTGGCCTGGACTAATTATAAACCCCTTGTGCAATGACCCGCCAATAAACACTGGCAGATTGGCTTACCTTGTAGGAGCTAGCATGTACTGTACAAAAGGCGCCAATCATTGCCTTCCCCTGCCACGACAGATATATCGGCGACCTGGAGTTCAAGATGCCCGACGAGGCAGCCAACCACAAGCCAGCACGCATCAGTTTAAAAGCTGGAGAGAGTTAGCGTTCGGTAGATCTAGAAGGATGCATGGAAGCTTGAGTACCCCAAAACTGCCGCAGGCCGTTGTCTACGAGATGGATTTTAACATGAAGATCGTCCAAGCCACCGACAAATCCCTGAAGAGATTATAAGCAAGTCTTTCCAGAAGTTTTTTACACTACTATCAATATTTGCACGTACCTGATCGAAATTATCATGGCGAATTCAAGATTGTCGGAAAACCATGTTTTCGAGCGATCGGTATCGACTAGCCCTACCCGATCTCGCTTGCTGAATTTCGCCGTCGATCGCATATTGAATCAGTCGACTTGCATGATTACCTAGATACTTAACGTAGGCCAACCCTTTGGTGGGAATCAAATACCCCTACGCTTGAGACACAATATCTAGCGGTAACCCCAGTCTCATAGTTTTATCCAGTCTCATAGGTTCATCCAGTCTCATATGCTCAACACAGAAGTAGAAACATAAATCGTATGGGCAGATCCACACTGGGTGACCGGGTAGGCATGATTCTTGCCAGTGTTGAGTGTTGACAATCTAATATCCGTTAACAGCCATACCTTCAGGCTGCTTCGGGGTTATACACTAGGTATTCCGTACTTACGGGCTACATAAGTCCGGTTCGGGACCGAAGCCACTGTAGTGACCCCCGGTCCTTATCTCAAGGCCCGTCTGATAATTTGCATGTCTATCTGTACCGTCTCGAGCCATGCCTGTCTCAGAACCTTTAAAAGCCAGGAATTGATCAAATTTATGCAATGGTGCCGCAGCCCTGGGAAAATGATCCTCGAAGGTCTAGACCATCTTACCGATTCTGTACGCGGATACAAGAAGCCCACTGATGTCAGATGAGCCTCGGTCCATTGCTAGACATCTAGACCAAGTACGTCAGAACTCCGGACGACACAACCATGAGACTTTACCTAGCTCAGCACCGGGTAGGCTGTGGTCAACCCGTTGCCGCCGGCACTAACAACTACTAGACATAATCAATGTATACCTGTATGCAACCTAAATCCTTTGTATGCAGATGGTGTCTCAGGTCTAGCAAAAACAGGTTAACGGGATGTTAACAATTAATAACAAATTCTGCTTCACGAACCACAGGTCTATTTTGGGGTCTCGTATGCGCGGAATTGGCCACACTATTTGATGCTGCCGAATGCGACTAGTCCAGGAAAGACCCAGACTCGTGGCCTGCCGGCGCCAATGCGACAAGCATGTACAAGGTAATCAAAGTATGTAACTAGTCGTATCACGCTCCTTAGCTTCGGATCGATTGCTGTCCGATAACACACATGGTTTTGGGGGGGGGTACCCTGCCAGTCCCTATAAGCTTAATTCAAGTGGCCATCGTATTTGCCAAATCCTTGGTATAATGAGAAACGACTTGTGAGAAAATAGGTATGATAATGAGACTTGGCGAGCTCTGACCCTTGCCATACCTTGTCCTAATGGAATTCATCGTATTGCTCGGGTTCAGACGAACAGGATTCGATATGATACAAATCATCCTTGAAGCTAATAAAGTTATGTACCGTGGATATTAGAGATGCTAAGTTCAGCCATGTCATGGGTTCAAGGGTCCCATGAACCGTGTCCCAGCTGGCTGGATCGATCATCGCAGCCACCAACCCTAAACCCCGGGAACGCCTATGGCAATATCACTGTGGTCTAGACAATAATGGTTCTCTAGATTTCATATGCAACAACGGGCAAGCTACCTGGAAACGCTAGCGGAAATCGGAGTCAAATTATCCTGACGGTTTACAATATATCTCCGTAAAGATTGGACTATATAGATAGAAAAACTTACCCCGTGAATGGATTCGAACTTAAGGGGGGGTTTTATCTTGCCTAGAGATATAATAAGTCCCCATATAAATTAGGTGGGATAGCATTATATCGAATAGCATTTTATTATTTAAAATTAATATTAATTAAATCACCGCTTTTAGGGTATTATTTTTTATTTTTATCGTATTTTTTTTTTTATCGTAATTATTTTTATTATTTTTTTTTTTATATTATAATAATTATATTTTAATTTATTATTTTAAAAAATTATTATATTAATTTTTAAATTTTAATAATTTTATTTATAATTAAAATAAAGGTTTTTTTTTAATTAATATTAATTTTTTAAATAATTTATAATAAATATAATTCGTTTTTATTTTATAAGAAATTTAAAATAAATATTATAATATATATTATTATATTTTTTTTTTTAAAATATATTATAAATTATTTCTAAAAATAATATTTTAAAAAAAAACTTTAAAATATATAAAAATAATAAAAATTTTTATATTATATTTATAATAATTAAAATATTATTTAATTTAACGCGATATATATAAATAAAAATTTTAAATAAAATCTCATTAGTAAATGGGGCGAACTGCTTCCTAAAGAGGCATAGCGTGAATTGAATTTATTTTTTCAAAAAGATAAGCCCTGTTTTTAATTTAAGACCCCCCCTTAAGTTCGAATCCGTTCAGGGCCTTAGGCACCTCGGCCGAGACGTAGGTATAGCGTTGCGCTTCGTCGGTACATGTACCATGGCATAGTTTCGCTATCCCAGGATATTCCAGGCATTATATTCCTTCTTGGCCTAAAGATCATCTTGAATCGCCATCGTTCCGCACCTGACGAGCCAAAGAGCAATAGACCCGGTGACCCGAGGAATTGGTTTCCGCGCGCCGCCCCGTTGTTAGCTGCCGCCGGATGGAACGCTGTGCGCTTATTATTTCCCGTCTCGCCCTAGTCTCGACGACTTTTCTACCTGTCTGCGGGGAGTACTAGGTATCAACCCCTCTGAACCCCCTAGCTAAGCATCTAAAGGCTACAGGATACAGTCCGATGGGCCAAACTCGCCAATCTTACAGCGCTAGTAGCGGCCTGCAACACTGCATCTTTCTGCTGGCCCAGGTCTCCTTGCTAGCCTCTTTACATAGTATTATAGGTTAGGTTAGTATATTCATCTCGC
Source organism: Hypoxylon sp. FL1150 (assembly GCA_022495205.1). Taxonomy (NCBI): domain Eukaryota; kingdom Fungi; phylum Ascomycota; class Sordariomycetes; order Xylariales; family Hypoxylaceae; genus Hypoxylon; species Hypoxylon sp. FL1150. The sequence goes on along the minus strand of MU376475.1, from coordinate 2,226 downwards.
ACTTCGCCCTTTCGCCTTTGCACACCTGTCAAAAGGACAATGCGGACTTATGAATTTTTTTTTTTTAATCTCCAGCTTCGTTGGGTATGAGGGGACTTCTTGATAACTTGCTGGGATACTCCTAGGCAAGGTCATTAACAGGATCATCATATAGAACTATAGCATACGTCGTCCAGATCGTCGCGTCCAAGCTTCATGTCTACGATCTGAGATCCATTCCCGTACTGTGTCTCGCCGTATGTACTTTTGAGACAGGCATGCAGCAGTTGTCAGGGATCGCCGACACAAGATCTCCCTCCGCGCCTGGGCGTCTGAAGGATCAGGCGCGGTTGACTGACGTCGAGGTCGGCAAAGTACCTAAGGTATACCTCGCGAGTTTCGACTGCGACTTAACCTTGAAGCACATTACATTGTCGGCCGTGAAAACTTTCATGATAGATAACTCGGCGTATGCATTTACCTCGATACGTTGGACCATGGTACTGATGTGTTCCCCTCGTAGCATGGCAGAACGAGGGGGCCGCCGAGAAAGCCGAGTTTCAGGGGAGTCCCCCGGTCTTGATTCCACCCCAAATGCTCCAACCATCACCGTAGACACACCACCATCACTTAGGATCAGCGAAGAAGAGGGAATTCAGGAAGTAGCGGTAGGTCCCCCCCATTCTAACACGTGCCGCACGCGCTTGTTGAGCCTCAAAACAACGGGCAGGGTCACGAGAGCGGTCCGTGGATGGTCCAAGATTTGGGAACTATTGTTCAATCCCTCCCCGGTCGTTTGAACTTTGGGGAGGCTTGACTGGTTCTTGCCGGGTGTATAATATGTATGATACATACGTGCAGAAGCGAGATCACCACTTGGCAGGTTCAGCAGCCTCTGGCGTCGCATCGCGCGAAGATCTTTTCCCAACTACAAGAGACCTCACCGCTGTAGGCTTAGTCTACTTTTTAAATTGATGTCCTGGCGGGAGAGCTTGGGGAGGGCTGCCTCCCATTACTAGGTAGGTATGTAGAATACCTCAGCAAGTGTGGAATCTCGCAAGCATCACCCGATTAGGCCGCACCATTAGGTTGCAAAAAGGCAACCACAAACACCCATTCGCGGAACCACACCTCCTATTCTCGTGGACCGATCTAGTTTAGGGGGCTAGCGCACAATATTATCGCCGACCTACGCACATACCGTACCTACGACATACCTTGCCTACCCCGATTCTGACACCTCTGTACCTTTTGCTGTCGCATTCGGGAGCTGCCTTTCAGCCAACCGCGGTACGCTCGAATTACTTGCAGGTGCTTGTTCAGGGCCAATGCGCGCGGCTCGTCCTGCAAATCGCAGGCGTCCCCGACATAGAGGAACTTTTCTTAGGGTTAGGTGATGCTGGCACATTGGCACGCTGACATATTTGACAGGCCAGACAGAGGTGCCAAGTTTTTCATACAGAGCCGCATAGTAGCTTTGCTAATGCTCTGCAGACTGGGGGTTTCTCCTCGTCGGGCCTCAATCGGTACGCACCTATCTACACACACAAGCTTGGGTCTGGTCCTCGCGAAATGACGCTGACTGCTTTCCTGCGCCCGAATGGTTTCTCTTCGGGTGACATGCGAGGTGCTCGACGAGTCGAATGCCAGAATCACAGACCGACCTTCTTACTTGACTTCCCTGCATGCATTCACTGGTCTACCTTAGCTCGGCGAACTCGGCTGTGAGCAGCGACTGTTTATAATCCCTATAACCTGTCGCCTACTGCGCTCGCTTGGGGATGACCGACGTTGCAGTGCGCTACCCATGACACATATGCCTTGGAACCTGTCAATCGACGGAATGGGAGCTCCAGTTCTCCGTCGGAAATTAGCCAGGTTTTTTATTTCCTTCGAGATGCATGAGCCTATCGACAAGGTTCTCTACAACGTCTAGATGCTCGAAATCGCGCATAGAGGCAAAAACACGTTAAGCGTATGAAGCATCGTACAGTCGTCGGGCGATTTCGCTTATTTGCATTCTGGGGTCTCATTACATCCCTCTTGGGTGGATTACATAGGTACACTAATAGGATAGATTTATCCGTTAGCTCCGATTTTTATACCCCACCACTAAAATTACCATTTATATTCAAATAATTTGTAAAAATTTAATATAATTATAATTAAATAATAAAAATAATAATTAAATTTTTAAATATTTAATTATTAAAATTAAATATATTAATTATATATTATATATATAAT
>MU376474.1:0-17063 GCA_022495205.1 Hypoxylon sp. FL1150 | reverse complement strand
TTAAAATAAATATTTATTTATAAATTTAATATAAAAAAATATTTTTAAATTTATAAATTAAAATTAATAATATATAAAGATTTATAAAATTTTATATTTTAAAATATTTATATAATAATATTAACCATTAAATTATTTAAGATTCTAATGGTATTAATTATAAAAAATAATATAAATATATATTAATTTAATATTAAAAATATTTTTATAAATATTTTATAAATAAAAAAAAAACTTATTATATATAAACTTTTAAATAATTTTAAAAAATTAAATAAATATATTTTGTTATGTTAAAAGCATTATCCGCGCCGGGTCACGTGCTTTAATATGTGATTCCGGGTGATAATTATATATATATATATATAATTTATTATTTTTAGGGAAGTTTTATTTTTTTTTTCCTAATAGATTAATTTTTTATTATTATGTAATAATTTAGTATTTAATGATATGATAATTATAAGCCTAATAAATGCTTAGATACCTTGATATTTTAAGCGATTATTTGCATATATATTTTTTTAATTTTCTTTTAAAAAATATTTTCTTTTAAAAACTCTTTTTTATCTCTTAGAAAATTTATATTATTAATTATTTAATTATTTCTTATTAATATTTAATTTTATTTTATATTAAATCCAAAGTTTTTTTATTATTATATTTTTTTTTATTATTATTTTATTTAATTTAAAAAGAATTTTTAATCCTTTTAAAATAAAACTTATTAAAATGGCATAATATTTTAATTGATATTTCAAAGCTAAACTCTTTTATAAAAAGCGTAATATTTAAAAATATATTAATTTTAAAAGTAATTTTATTTTTAACCCAAGCCCATTTACTAAGAAAAATATTTATCTTAAAAAAATTACTAAGTAAATATAAAATATAATTAAAATTAATAGAATTATAATCATTTAATAATTTAAGATTGCTAATTCCTAAGAAAAAAGCGTTATTATTTAAAATGATAAAAATATTTTTCTAATTATAATAATTAATATCTTATATTTAAAATAATTAATCCGATATAATATATATAAAAAACTTATAAATAAAAAGATTAATATTTTATTTATAATTATTAAATTTAAATATAATATTAAAATAATTAATTATATTATTAAAAAAATAGCTATGCTTTAATTTAATAAATTCATATAAATAATTATTAATTATATTATTCTAGCTTTTATAATATATAAATTTATAAATGAAAATAATATAAATATTTATTTTTAATTTATTAAATTTAAATATTAAATAGTTTTATTAAATAATACTTAGAAATTAATAATTAAAAACATATATATTAATATTTTAACTTAAATTCATAAAAATTAAAATAAATTTAAAGATTAATATAATAAATAATATATTATATATATTAATTATATTATTTATAAAATCTTAGATATCTAAGGATATGAAATTAAAAAGTAATTTTTATAAATAATGGGAATAAAATAGAACTTTTTTTAAATTTAAATTTATTTTAATGATTTTTTAAACTTTAATAAATTAGAAATTTATTTAAATTAAATTAATTAAATATTCCATAAATTTATAATTAAATAATATGGTTATTTTAAAGACATTCCAAAGAATATTTATAAAAGCTTTAATAGCTAATTTTTAATTATTATTAATAATGGGGGTAAAAATTCTAAAGCGGATAATACTAATAATTATAATTTCTTAATTAATAAGAATAATTCTAAGGGTAAAAAGTATATATATCTATGCCGCATAGGCGCTTCTAAGATTTATAAATAAAAACCAAAAAAATATATTATTTTTTAATATATAATAAAAAATAAAATTAATTATAAAATCTTTAAAAAACCCACTAAAAAATAATATTAAGAAATATAAACCTTATTTATTTTAAGTAAATTTAAATAATTAAAAACCAAAATTAATATTAATAATTTTAAAGTAAAACTTAATAGTTTTTTTTTAAAAAAAAAAAGCCATGATAAAACACAAAGTCTTAACTTTAAAGATAATAATTTCAATTTCATTATAATCAACCTTACTTAATTTTAATTAAGTAAAACTTTTCTAATTAAAAATATTAATATTTTATATTAAAAAATAAATAATTATTTTAATTAAAAAAACCATGCTTTTAAAACCATATTATTAAATATAAGCTCTAATAATTAAGATAAATAAATTTTAATAGATAAATTATTAATCTTAAATTATTTCAAAGATAAATTCGGATTTTAATTACATATAACTAATATTTTATTAAACTTTAAAAATATTAAAAATCTTATTAAATAAAAATCTAAGTTTATTAATATTTTATTAATAAAGATTTTAAATATTAATCCTAATAAATAAATATTTATAATGAAATTATTAATTATTATATTTTATTATTTTAAAAATAATTTTAATATAAAAAAAATAATTAATTTAATTAAAATATTATATATTATTAATTATTTAGTAATTTTTAAATAAATATATTACTTTAAAAATAAAAGATTATTCTTTTTTTTTAAAAGATAAGGATCTTATTTTTAAAAGATATAAAAATTTAGTAATTTTTAAAAATAAGAATAAAATATTACCTAATCATTAGGAAAATAAAAATATTATCATTAGAGGAAATTTAGATTATTTCTTTGATAAAAAAAGCATTAATAAAAAAAATAAAGCAATTTAAAATTATAAAATAATCTAAGTAATTATCCTAATTAATGAAATTATAAAAATCTATGAATTAAATTATTTTAAAAATGATAATTTTACTTTTTTATCTAGCGTTTTTATTATTTTTAATTTTTTTTATTACTTATTTATTAAAAATATTATATTTAATATTTATAATTTAATATATTTAGTTAATAATTATAAGCTTTTTATATTAAACTTTTTTAAGAAAATTCTATTAGGGTAATTAATATATATAAAAATTATAAGTTTTTTTATCTTTGGGAAAAATAAGTATTTTTTCCTTAAAATAATTATTAATAATAATAAGAAAAAAATTTTTAATATGATTTTAAAAGATATAATGCTTATAGAAAAATTCCATGTGAATATTATTATTAAATTTATATTTAATAAGCATTATATATAATATTATAATTTAGATTATACCTTTTATAAAAGAATGGATTTAAATAAAAGCTTTATTATTAAACATTTATAATGTAAATATAATTTAATTTTCTTTAAATATAAATTTCTTTTCATTTATTTTATTATTTTTTTAAGATTATTAATATATATATTATATGTAATATTAAAAAGTATAATTAATATAATAATTATTTTTTTAAAAAATATAAAAAAAAAGCGTATTTATTATAAATGATTGAGAAATATATTATGTAAAAAAAAAAATATAAAAGAAATTTAATATTTATAATTAAAATATTTAGGTTTATGGATATTTAAAGCTTTTATTTTACACGCCAAAGAAATTATCATTAAAAAAATTATTAATAAAATTATTTATGAATATTATGCCTAAATATATATATATAAAATGATTTTTTAATATATTTCTGAGAATTTTTTTACTAAACTTTTTTAAAAAATATTATAAAATATATTTAAATATAAATAAAATATTATGATTAATAATTCTAATTATTTCTTAGTGATTAAAAATAAATATAGTGGCATATTTTTTTTAAAGCTAATAGCTATTAAAAATTAAATATTTTTTATAATTTAAATTAAAAAATTTAAAAATTAGATTTTAAGGTAATTTAAATTTCATATTTATATATTTAAATATAATAAAATTATAATAATAATTGCTTTTTTTAGAAAAAAAATATCTTATAAAATTATATATAAAAAAAAAAATATTACTTTTAAGTTTTTTTTAATTTATATGAAAAAGCTTATAGAAAACATTAAGCATGTAAAATAAAAAATAATTAATAAAATAAATAAAATGAAAATAAATATTAGATTATTAGAAAAATTATAGCCCGAAATAGCGTAAATAACGTTATATTTAATTAATATAAGCCTATATTAAATGGAAAATATATGATCTTTTAAAAAAATACTTAATGATTAATTCTAATAATATTTTTATTTCTATTCCCTAGTAATTTTTATCCTATTTATAAGGGATTTAAAACCTAATTGGAATTATATATATATATATAATTATAAAATATATATTTTTAAAGAAAATTAAAAAAAAAATGGCCTGGGAATTTACTATAAAAATTTTAAAATTAAAGAAAAAATATATATTAGGTATTTAATAAGATATTAAATATTTAATTTCTTTAAAGTATAGCTCTTTAAATCTAATAAAATAATTATTATATGTGACATTTAATTTAATAAAATTCTTTTTTACTAGGAAAAAAAAAATCTTATAATGATTATTATTATACCTAAGATCTTTGAATAGATTATTATAATAAATGTTAAAGAAAAAAATAAGAAATTTTTTATTTTAATTATTAAAATATTAGATATATGGGACATTTAAATTTATATAATATATAAGAATAATGTTAATATTATTTAAAGAAATAATAATATATTATTATCTAATAATAATTAATTAATTGATTAATTAAGGGGTTACGATTTAAGGGTAAAAATAATTAAAATAAAAATTAAAAATATAATTATAATAAAAAAGCTATTTGATTTAAAAGTTACAATTATAATTAAAAAACCATTTGATTTAAATCTTAATAATTAATTAATTAGATTTATAACCCCCTAAGAATTTCTAGCCCCGAGGCAAAGGGATATAAAAAAAAAAAACGTAAAAAGCATTGTAAATAAAAATTTATTATAAATATTAGAATTATAGCGGGACCTAATGAAAATATACTTATTAAGGGACTTAAGGACTATTAAATTTAATATATTTAAATTTTTAATTAAAATTTTAGAATTATTAATAATATGGGGAAAAGGGTAATTAAAAAGCTTTTTTAATAAATCTTTAACGCTTTAAAAATTTAATAACTTTAGACGAAATTATTAAATAAAAAGATAAAACCCTAATAATTAGTCTAATGAAAAGTAAAAAAACATAGGAAATTTTATTTTCATAACAATTTTTTATGGAAAAAAAAATATTATTTTATCAAAAAATTATTAATAAAAATCTTTTATAAGTATTTTTTTATTTAATTAATAAGAAATGATATATATAAAAAATTATATATATATAATATTATATTTAATAATAAATATAATTATATTTTAAAATCATATAATTTATTTAAATATAATTTTAAGTAAAAAAAAAATATATAAAAATAAATTTCTATTAGAATTAAAAATCTAAAAAGACCTAGTGGGATACCAATTTAATAATAAATTTAAAGAAAATACCTATTAAAAAATTAAAATACTTTTATAAAAAAATATATAAAAAATAATTAAGTGTTTTAAAACCTAAAATATTCCGTTTTTATTAAAATAAATATTTAATTATAAATTTAATATAAAAAAATATTTTTAAATTTATAAATTAAAATTAATAATACGTAAGGATTTATAAAATCTTATGCTTTAAAATATTTATATAATAATATTAATTATTAAACTATCTAGGATTTTAATGGCATTAGTTATAAAAAATAATATAGATATATATTAATTTAATATTAAAAATATCTTTACAAATACTCTATAAGTAAAAAAAAAATTTATTATATATAAACTTTTAAATGGTTTTAAAAAATTAAATAAATGCGTTTTTTTTAAATAAATATTCTATAAGTTTAAGAATTTATTATTATTTTAGTATAAAAATATATTAGAAATTTTAGGCATAATAGATTTTAAAGTTTTATTTAAAAAGCTTTATTTATTTTATAATAAAACTTATGAAATTTATATTTTAATATATATAAATAATATTTTTATTATTTCTTTAAAAAAGAATAAAAAATAAATAAATAAAATGATTAATTTATTTAAAATATTATATAAAATTAAAAACTAAGGTAAAATCTTATAATACTTAAAAATTAAAATTATTAGGGATCAGAAATTCCATATTATATTATTATTATATAATTTTTATATAAAAAAAATTATAATAAAATTTAATTTTAATAATAATATTTTTATATTATTAATATTATTTCTAATAGAAATATTTAAAAAATTTTTTAATTAAATAATAAAAATTAAAATTAAAAAATATTAAAAGCATATTAGATTAATTTTATATATAGCAATAATAATCTAATTAAATATAGCTTTTATAATAACATAATTTTTACACTTTTTAATTAATTTTAAATTTAAATATTTAAAGATAATTAATTAAATGATTTTATATTTATATATTATATATTATTTTTATATTTAATATAAAAAAATAAATATTAAAACTTAAATATTAATAATTATAAATAATATTTTATTTACAAATAATAAAAAAACCAAATATTTATTATAAAAATATATAATCTTTTTATTTAAAAACTTAATTATATAGAAAACCATTTACTAAACCATAATATTTATTTTAATAATAAAAATAAAATTAATTACATTATTAAAAATAATAAAAAAAACGCTTACTTTATAATATTTTTTTAAAAATATTAAAATTAAATTTAAAAATATTTAAAAAATATATAATAATAATTAATAAATAATTAAATTTGTAATAAAAAATAAAAAATAAATTAATATTTAATTAAAATATATAGATATTTAAAATATATAATTAAGGTAAAAATATACTTAAAATAAATTTAAAATAATTTATTTATTAATAAATTAAATACTTATTAATAAATTAATAAAAAATCTATTAAAATAACCTTTTAAATATTTTAAAGCCTTATTTAATTTATAAAATTATTAAATTTTAATTTAATTAATTAAAAATAATTTTAATTAAAAAATAAAATAATTTTTATTTATTAAAGGGGAAAAATTTAATATTAATTAAAATATTTATTTATTTAAAAAATAATTCCCTATTATATTTTCTTTTACTTTGATATTTTTATTTTTATTATTTTTTTTATTTATAAGCTATATTTTTTTTCATAAATATTAAAAAAAGTTATTTATTAAAAGCTTTTTTTTTTAATAAATCAAATAATTCTTTTATTTACATATAACGTATAATTTCCTCTTAAAATAAAGCTTAAATTCTATTACTTTTAATTTCTATTTATTTAATAAAAATATCTATTAAATATAAGATATTTTTTCTTAAAATATATAAAATAATATAAAAATTAATAAAATATTTTTAAATATTTTATTTAAAAAATTAACATAATAAATTCTAAGAAATTAATAATCTAGGAGGTAAAAAAATTTATTTTTTATATATTTTTATTACTTTTATATTTACCATTTATATATTATTATTCCTAAGTTTTATAGAATTAAAACGCAAAAAAAATAAAAATCTTAGGAAATAAATAATAAAAATACCTTAAATTATAATTATAATAATAATTATTATTCCTAAGAATATCATGATATTTTTTAAAGTTATAATTAATTATAATATTATAAATATATCTTTAATAAGAGATTAAATAATAATTATTTTTCATTTTTTATATATTAAAAATTAAAAATTTAAAATATATTTATATTTTAAAATTTTAATTTGGTATATTCTAAATATTATTTAAATTAATTTTTTAAAAAGCTATTTATATAACTTTTTAAAAAATATAATTAATAAAAAAAAAAATCTTATTATTAAAAAAAATATTATTATTTAAAATAATAATTAAATTAAAAAAAAAATCACTTATTATTATATTTTTATTTTTAATAATTTTACTAAAAATATCATAATTAATATTTTTACTTTTTAAAAAAAATTATTAAGCTTTTAAGCAAATATCTCAATACATATTAACCTATTAATAAATATTATCTAAATTTTTAAAAACTATAATATACTTTTTAAAAAGCTTTTAAAATATAATTTTAAAATAATAACATTATATATTAAAAGTAATAAATACAAAGCTATTACGATTTATAAAGCAATTAAAATTAATAAATTCTTATAATATAAAAATAAATTATTTTTTATAATATTAATAAGCCCGGGAATTTATGTATAAATAATTTTATAATTAATATTTCACTTTATAAATTAAATTATTAAAAAAAAAATTAAATTTATTATCTAAATAATTATCTAAATCTAAAAGAAAATTTAACTTATTATATTTAATTAATAAAAAAGAATTACTTAATTATAATAATATAATAAAATAAATTTTAATAAGAAAAAAAATTAATATATAAATAAAAAAATAAGGTTTTAAAAAGAAAAAATATTTATTTATTAATAAAAATATTAACATTAAATTTATTATTAATATAATTATTTATATTTTCCATTTTAATAATAAAATAAATAACTTTTTTAATAATAAAATATTCGTATTAAATTTATAAAAACATGCATTTTTAATATTTATTTTTTAAATTATAATAAATTATAACGGCTTAATTATATTTAACTTATTTCTTAATAGGCATTATTATTAATAAAAAATAATTAAATTATTATATATAAAATTATTTTAATTATTCTAATATAATATGGAAAATAAGAAAATAATATATAGAAAATTTTAATATATATAAAAATTAGAAAATAATTTGAAATTAGCTTATATAAAATATAAAATAAAATTAAAAACCAATTTATTATTATATGAAAAAGAAATTTAATTTAGTTAATTTAGGAAAAAAATTTCTTAAATATCTATTAAAAATTTATTTATAAAATAAAAGCATAAACTAATGAAATAAATATTATAATAATTACCTTATATTTTACTCTTAGGTAATAAAATAAATATAATATATTATAATATTTATTATTTATTATTTAATTTTATATTAAAAAAGCATATATATTATAATTTCATTTAGATTAATACGGAAATTTATATATAATAAAATTCTTTCATTTATTATTTTTATTTATTATTATATTAATAATATTTTAATTTACTAGGTGCATTATATATTTATAAAATAATTATATATAAATAATTTCATATATAAAATAAAATATATTTAAATTATATTATATAATTACATATCTAATTAAAAAATATATTATATTAAGAATATTATCCACGCCGGGTCATATGTTTTAGCATATAATTCCAAGTGATAGCTATATATATATATATAATTTATTATTTTTAGGGGAATTTTATTTCTTTTTTTTTTAATAGATTAACTTTTTATTACCATGTAATGATCTAACATTTAATAATATAATATATTTTTTTTAAATAAATATTTTATAAGTTTAAAAATTTATTATTATTTTAATATAAAAATATATTAGGAATTTTGAGTATAATAAATTTTAAAATTTCGCCTAAAAAGCCTTATTTATTTTATAATGAAATTTATGAAATTTATATTTTAATATATATAAATGATATTCTTATTATTTTTTTGAAAAAAAATAAAAAATAAATAAATAAAATAATTAATTTACTTAAAATATTATATAAAATTAAAAATTAAGGCAAAATCTTATAATATTTAAAGATTAAAATTATTAAAAATTACAAATTTCATATTATATTATTATTATATAATTTTTATATAAAAAAAATTATAGTAAAATTTAATTTTAATAATAATGCTTTTATATTATTAATATCATTTCTAATAAAAATATTTAAGAAATTTTCTAATTAAATAATAAAAATAAAAATTAAAAGATATTAAAAATATATTAAATTAATTTTATATATAATGATAATAACTTAGTTATAAATAACTTTTATAATAATATAATTTTTATATTTTTTAATTAATTTTAAACCTAAATATTTAAAAATAATTAATTAGATAATTTTATATTTATATATTATATATTATTTTTATATTTAATATAAAAAAATAAATATTAAAATTTAAATATCAATAATCATAAATAATATTCTATTTATAAATAATAAAAAAACCAAATATTTATTATAAAAATATATAATTTTTTTATTTAAAAACTTAATTATATAGAAAATTATTTGCTAAATTATAATATTTATTTTAATAATAAAAGTAAAGTTAATTATATTATTAGAAATAATGAAAAAAATATTTATTTTATAATATTTTTTTAAAAATATTAAAATTAAATTTAGAAATATCTAGAAAATATATAATAATAATTAATAAATAATTAAATTTATAATAATAAATAAAAAGCGAATTAATATTTAATTAAAATATATAGATATTTAAAATATATAATTAGAATAAAAATATATTTAAAATAAATTTAAAATAATTTATTTATTAATAGATTAGATATTTACTAATAAATTAATAAAAAATTTATTAAGATAATTTTTCAAACATCTTAAAGCTTTATTTAATTTATAAGATCATTAAGTTTTAATTTAATTAATTAAAAATAATTTTAATTAAAAAATAAAATAATTTTTATTTATTAAAAAAGAAAACTTTAATATTAATTAAAATATTTATTTATTTAAAAAATAATTTGCTATTATATTTCTTTTTATTTTAATATTTTTATTTTTATTATTTTTCTTATTTATAAGTAATATTTTTTTTCATAAATATTAAAAGAAATTATTTATTAAAAGCTTTTTTTTTTAATAAATTAAATAACTTTTTTATTTATATATAATATATAATTTTCTTTTAAAATAAAATTTGAATTTTATTATTTTTAATTTTTATTTATTTAATAAAAATATTTATTAAATATGAAATATCTTTTTTTAAAATATATAAAATAATATAAAAATTAATAAAATATTTTTAAATATTTTATTTAAAAAATTAGTATAATAAATCTTAAAAACCTAATAATTTAAAGAATAAAAAAATTTATTTTTTATATATTTTTATTATTTTTATATTTATTACTTATATATTATTATTCTTAAATTTTATAAAATTAAAATATAAAAGAAATAAAAACTTTGGGGAATAAATAGTAAAAATATTTTAAATTATAATTATAATAATAATTATTATTCCCGAGAATATTATAATATTTTTTAGAATTATAATTAATTATAACGCTATGAATATACCCTTAATAAAAGATTAAATAATAATTATTTTTTATTTTTTATATGTTAAAAATTAAAAATCTAAATTATATTTATATTTTAAAATGCCAATTTAATATATTTTAAATATTATTTAAATTGGCTTTTTAAAAAATTATTTATATAATTTTTTGAAAAATATAATTAATAAAAAAAAAGATCTTATTATTAAAAAAAAAATTATTATTAAAAAAAATATTATTATTTAAAATAATAATTAATTTAAAAAAAAAATTATTTATTATTATATTTTTATTTTTAATAATTTTATAAGAAATATTATAATTAATATTTTTACTTTTTAAAAAAAATTACTAAGCTTTTAAATGAATTTCTTAATATATAATAATTTATTAATAAATATTATCTAAATTTTTAAAAATTATATTATATTTTTTAAAAAATATTTAAAATATAATTTTAAGATAATAATATTATATATTAAAAATAATAAATGTAAAGCCATTGTAATTTATAAAATAATTAAAATTAATAAATTCTTATAATGTAAAAATAAATTATTTTTTATGATACTAATAAGCTTAGAAATTTATATGTAAATAATCTTATAATTAATATTTTATTTTATAAATTAGATTATTAAAAAAGGAATTAAATTTACTATCTAAATAATTATCTAAATTTAAAAGAAAATCTAATTTATTATATTTAATTAATAAAAAGAAATTATTTAATTATAAAAATATAATAAAATAAATCTTAATAAAAAAAAAAATTAATATATAAATAAAAAAGTAAAGTTTTAAAAAGAAAAAATATTTATTTATTAATAAAAATATTAACGTTAAATTTATTATTAATATAATTATTTATATTTTTTATTTTAATAATAAAATAAATAGTTTTTTTAATAATAAAATATTTATATTAAATTTACGAAAATATATGCTTTTAATATTTATTTTTTAAGCTATGATAAATTATAATAACCTAATTATATTTAATTTACTTTTTAATAGATATTATTATTAATAAAAAATAATTAAATTATTATATATAAAATTATTTTAATTATTTTAATATAATATAAAAAGCGAAAAAATAATATATAAAAAATTTTAATACGTATAAAAACTAAGGGGTAATTTGAAATTAATTTATATAAAATATAAAATAAAATTAAAAATTAATTTATTATTATATGAAAAAAAAGAGTTTCCCTATTTGCACCCCTAAAAGTTCCTATCGGGCCCTTATTTGCACCCGTATACATCCTCAAATCGGGGGCGATAAGACCTCATATCTAGCCACCACACCCATTACACTTACAGCTCTATAACTTTACAAAATCAATTTCAATTCCTTAAAAATCAAAATCATTTAATTACTAATTTAATTACAATTCAAATAAACCAAATTACATTATTATATAATATTTAGATATAAAGCTATTTATATATAAAATATTTTAGTGGAAATTTAATAAAATTATATCTTATAATTTCTAAAGTAATTATATGATGATTTTTTTATTTTAAAATACCTTAAATTCGATGCTACCTAGAAAAAAAATATCACATTATAATATAACCTAATTTATTTAAAACGCAATTAAATTAGCATTTAAATAATATTAATTATTAAAAAATTATAATTAATTTTGCGAAATTATTAAAGTGTAAGCCTTTTGGATAAAAATAAGGTTTTATCGCCCCCGATTTCAAGATATACACGGGTGCAAATAAGCCCCTAATAGGAATTTTTAGGGGTGCAAATAAAGAAACTCTAAAAAAAAATTAATTTAATTAATTTAAAAAAAAAACTTTTTAAATATTTATTAAAAATTTATTTATAAAATAAAAACGTAAATTAATAAGATAAATATTATAATAATTATTTTATATTTCGCTTTTAAATAATAAAATAAATATAATATATTATAATATTTATTATTTATTATTTAATTTTATATTAAAAAAATATATATATTATAATTTTATTTAAATTAACATGGGGGTTTATATGTAATAAAATTCTTTTATTTATTATTTTTATTTATTATTATATTAGTAATATTTTAATTTATTAAATATATTATATATTTATAAAATAATTATATATAAATAATTTTATATGTAAAATGAAATATATTTAAATTATATTATATGATTATATATTTAATTAAAAAATATATTATATTAAAAATATTATTTACGCTAAGTTATATATTTTAATATGTAATTTTAAATGATAATTATATATATATATATAGCTTATTATTTTTAAAAGAATTTCATTTTTTTTTTCTTAATAAATTAATTTTTTATTACCATGTAATAATTTAGTACCTAATGATATAATAAGTAATTTATATTTTTTAAAATTTATTAAAATAAATTATTTATTAAAATAAAAAAAAATATTAAAAATTCATTTATATATAAAAAAAAATAATTTAAAAATATATTAATATTATAATTTTTATATAATATATAATTAAATGAATATTATTAATTTAATTTATAAAAAAAATTAAATATATATTTCTTAATTTTAAAATTTTATAATATTTTTAAATAATAAAAAAAAAAAAATCATATCTTATAAAAAAATTTATATTAATAAAAAAAAAATTTATTCTAATTTAAATAAAATATATTTATTATATATTATTTTTTTATTTATATTATTAAAATAAAAAAAACCCTAATATTATTAATAATTAAATAATAAAAAAATTTAATATATTATTATTTTTCTCTAATAAAATATATAAAAAATACTAATTTTATTTCATTTATCATTTAAATTTAAAATATTAATAAAAAAATAAAAAGTCTTATTATTATAAAAAAAAAATAATTTAATAAAAAAAAATATAAAAATAATTATATTAAAATAAAAAATTAATTCCTTTTTTATTTTTTTATTTCAATTAATATTATAATTATTATCATTATTATAAATAAATTCATTTATATTATAAATATTAATATTTTTATTTATATTTTAAAAATTTTTTAAAATAATAATATTTTATATTTTATTTAATTTTTTTTTTATCATATTATTCTTTTTAAATAAATTTAATCTAATTATATTAATATTATTATATTAATTTTCCTTATTAATATTAATATCCTAATTATTATTATTTTTATATAAATTTTATTTTTCATTAAAATCTAAATAAATATCATTTAATTTATTAAATTAATTTTCATAATATTTAATTTTAATAATAATTATATTTTTTAATTTTCATTTTAATAAAAAATTAATTTTTAATTTTCTTAATTATATTTCAAATAAAATATTTATTTTTTATTAATTAATTTTTATTATAATATTTTTTTTATTAAAAATATTTTAATAAAATATATATTTTATTATAAAATTCTTAAATATATAAATAATAATATAATAATATTAAAAAAAAATAACCATATAAATCATATTAAAAATATTTTAATAAAAACCTAATATAATAATTATATAAAATAATTATTAATATTATTAATAATTTTCTAATTTATATTAAAATATATTAAATTATAATAATTAAATTTATATATCATTTATTTATATTTTTAATTTTAATATTTAATTATTTATTTAAATTTAAAATAATTTACATTTAAATATATTTAATTTTAATATTTTATAATAATATTTAAATTATTATCATATAAATTAATTATAACGAAATTTTTATTAATAAAAATTAATATATTTTTATAAAAAATATAAAATAAAATAATTTTAAAATAAATTAAATTAATATTAAATTTCATAAAAAATATAATAATTATAAATATAAATTATTTTAAAAATAAAATAATATAATATATATTAAATTAAAAATATATATTTAAATTAAATAATATTAAATTTATATTATTATTTAAAAATAAAATTTATTTTTTATATAATAATAATTTTATATTATTACTAAATAATTAAAAATATTTCATTTTTAAAATAATATAATATTAATTTATTAAATTAAATAAATTTATAAAATAATATAAATATTTTAATTAAAAATAATTAATAATATAAAATATATTATTTTAAAAATAATTAATTAAATATTAAAATTAAAAAATATTATTAATAAGAAAAAATTAATGGTAAAAATTAAAAATAATAGAATATGAAATATTTATAATTTAAAAAAAAAATTATTAATAAAAATATATTTTAATAAAATTATAATTTAAATTAATTTAAAAATCTATTTTTAATAATAAAATAATATTATAAATTTTAAAAAATTCTATTATAAAATATTTAAATATATATTTTTTTTTTAGTTTTTAAAAAATAAAAATTATAATTATTATATTTTTTATTAAATTACTAAATATTTTTTATTATTATATAATAAATATAATATATAATATTATAATAAAAATCTATATTTTTATTATTAAAAATAATAAATTTTAATAATAATATATTATATAAATAATTAAAATATAAAAAATTTATTAATTTAAATAAAAAAAAATTCATTTTTTTAAAATTAATTTATAATAAATATTTATTAAATAATTATATTAAAATTAAAATTAATATATTAATTTAATTTTATATATATATATATTAAATATTAATTAAATTACATTTAATTTATATTTTTTAAATATCGTAATTATTTTGTTTTTTTCGCATATATAATTATCGTTAATTTTAAATATATTATTTAATATGGCTTTAAATTTTATCTTTTAATATTAATTAATAATCGCTTTAATAAAGAAATTATAAATTAATAAGGCTTTGTAAAAGGAAATTATTTCATCGCATAATCGTTATAATATCATTAAAATATTACGTTAAAATAATTTTAATAAAATAAAATAATATTTTATATTATTTAATAAAAAATTCGTAATTATTATAAGTTATAAAACTTTTAAAATTATTTTTTTTATTATTTAATTTATTATGCTAATTTTTTTTATATTTATCATATAATTTTAATTACTAAGAATTTTAATTTCATTGCTTTTTTAATTTTATTTTTAAAAAAAATTTAATTTTTTTAATTTTTATTATTAATTTCCCATTAATTTTTTATTAATTTATTATTAATTTCATTAATTTTTTATTAATTTATTTTTAATTTTTTATTAATTTATTTTTAATTTATTATTAATTTTAATTAGAATAAAATAATATTTTTATATTATTTAATAAAAAATTTGTAACCGTTATAATTCACAAAACTTTTAAAATAATTTTATTTATATAAAATATTTTATTATTATATATTAAATAATTATTATAATTTATAAATTTTCATTGATAATATCTATTATGCATTTTCATTTCGAAAAATTTTTAATTTTATTAATTTTTCATTTTTTTTAATTCGTATTATTATTATTAATAATAATTTATTTATTTTTTTATAGCGAAATAAATAATAAAAACCCCTTTTTATTATATAATAATCTTTATACTTTTCCCTTTATAATCCACGAAATAATTATAATTTAATAGTAATTAAAAAAAAAAAAAAATTATATTTATATATTTTCTTTTTTTTTTAAATTACAAGCTAATTACGACTTAGACGCGTAATAATTATAACCGAAAAAAAACCCGATAAATTAAAAAATTTCATTTGAAAATAATAATAAATTTTATTTTAATATGAAATTATTTTATTATTAAATTTTAAATGAAATAATTAATAATAAATTTTATTTCGTAATGTTTTCATTAGTTTATTACGAAATTATTTTATTATTAATTTACATTATAAATTAAAAAATTATCAAAAGAAAAAATTAAATATAAAAGAATAATATTTTATATATATAAAATTATAATAAATAAAAATTATATGGATAATAAATATATATATAATATAATTTAAATTTTAATATTTTTACGAAATAATTACGATATATTTAAAAAATTATTATTAATATTTTATAATTTATTTGTAAAATATTAATAATAATTTTAAAAAAAAAAAATTATTAATATTAAAATTAAAATTAATATATTAAT
>MU376473.1:0-17357 GCA_022495205.1 Hypoxylon sp. FL1150 | reverse complement strand
TAAAATTTAAAATCATATTAAAAAATAATATATTTAAAATTAATAATAATAATATATATAATAAAAATAAAATAATTATAATATTATATATTATTATTAAATAAAAAAATATTAATTAAATGTAATTTAATTAATATTTTATATATATATATACGGAATTAAATTAATATATTAATTTTAATTTCGATATTAATAATTTTTTTTTTTTTTAAAATTATTATTAATATTATTAAATAATAAAACGTTAATAATAATTTTATTAATATATTATAATTATTTTACTTAAATAATATAATTATTTTATAAATGTTTTTAAAATTTAAATTATATTATATATATATTTATTTATATAATTTTTATTTATTATAATTTTTATTTAAATATTATTTTTTCGTATTTAATTTTTTTTCTAATAATTTTTTAATTTTATTAGGCTTTTTTATCTTTTAGTTATAATTATTATACATTTAGGTTGCAATTAATTCATAGCCTAGGGGGGAAGATAATATATAAATGTAATTATTTTTCTCTTAATAACTAAAGGGGGGAGGGTATATAAATATGGCTTTCCTTTTTCTTAGCCGTAATTAGCTTATAGCCTGGGGGGAAAATATATAAATAAAGCTTTTCTCTTTATAATTACCATTAAATTATAATTACTTTATATATAATAAAAAGGAAAATATAAGATTATTATATAATAAGGGGTTTTATAATTTATTTTATTATGGGGGTAAATAAATTATTATTAATAATAATAATAAAAATTAAAAAGGAAATTATATAATAAATATAAATAAATTTATTAGCGAAAAATTAATAAAATTAAAAATCCTTTGAAAATGAAAATATATAATAAATATTATTAATAAAATTTATAAATTATAATAATTATTTAATATATATTAATATAATATTTTATATAATAAAATAATTTTAAAAATTTATATATTATAATAATTTTAAATTTCTTATTAAGTATAATAATATTATTTTATTTTAATTAAAATTAATAATAATTAAAATTAAATTAATAATAAAAATTAATAAAATTAATAATTAAATAATTAATATTTTTAATTAAAACCGGCAAAATTAAAAATAAATTAATAATGTGAAAATATATTAATAATAAAAATCGATGAAATTAAAAATAAATTAATAATACGAAAAAATAATAAAATTAAAATTCTTAATAATTAAAATTATATAATAAACGTAAAAAAAATTTAATATAATAAATTATATAATAAAATAATTTTAAAAATTTATATATTATAATAGCTTTAAATTTCTTATTAAATATAATAAATTATTTTATTTTATTAAAATTATTTTAATGCGAAATTATAATAATTATATATTAAAATAATTCCCTTTATAAAGCCTTATTAATTTATAATTTTTTTATTAAAATAATTATTAATTAATATTAAAAGATAAAATCTAAAACCATATTAAAAAGTAATATACTTAAAATTAATAATATTAATATATATAATAAAAATAAAATAATTATAATATTATATATTATTATTAAATAAAAAAATATTAATTAGGCATGGTTTAATTGACATTTTATATATATATATATGGAATTAAATTAATATATTAATTTTAATTTTAATATTATTTTTTTATTAATTAAAAAAATTTTATAATTAAATTATAAATTTAAATTTTTATTATTTATAAAAAATTTATTTATAAAAATAAATAATTTAATAATAATAAAATTAATATTAATATAATAAAAATCTTTTTAAATATTTTTTTTTTATTATTAAAATTTTTTATTTAATTTTTTAATTATTTTTTTATTAAAATTTATATATTATATTATTTTTAATATTTTAAAAATCGCTTTTAATTAATATATAAAAATGATATATACGTTATAAATATATTATTATATATATTATTATAAAAATATTTCTAAATTAATTTTTAATTTTTTTATTTTTAAATTTTAATTTTTTTAATATAAATATAAATGTTTTTTTTTATTTATAAATAAAATATAATTATTAAATAATAATGGTAAAATCATAGATAAATAAATTTTAAATTTAATAATGAATTTTATTTTTTATAATTTTAATTTTTTTAATTTTATAAAAATTATATTAAAAAATCTAAAGGTATTATTTATTTATATATTTATCTGACCGGAGGTTAATTATAATCGATTGTTTTAAAAAATTAGGAGCGAAATTCCACTAAAAAATCTTATTTATATACTTTTATATCGTGTTAATTTTACATTCGATTAAAATTAAATAATAAAAAATTAAGGTTTTTATTATATTTATTTAATTGGTTAAATTTAATTAATGTAAATTAAAGTTTAAAAATCAAAATCGTTAATTTCGTTATTATTTAATTTAATCGATTTATTTAATTAAATTATAGTAATTTAAATTATTTTAATTAGTTTAAATTTCAATTTAAAAGATAGGTAGCTATGCCACTAGAAGCCATAGTAAAATGGTCCGTATAAATGTATCTGTGGGTCTAGGTGTGACGTTTTTTGAATTAAAGTCTGAACCGACATGGATGTTTTTAGAGTATTATATCCCTTTTTACTATATAATCGTAATAAATTTTCAATATATATTTGCGAAATAATTCATTACCATATAATATATCATTATAAAATTATATTTAAAAGCTAGATATCAATGTAATTATTTTTTATAGTTATTTTATATAATTATTAGCGTAATAGTAATAATATAATTAGAAAAATATAAAAAGTAATTTTATATTTTTATTTAATCTTAATAAATATTTTCAAAATAATAAGTGAAAAAGTCTATTATAACCATACATATAATCTAGATAAAAATATAATTTAGGGCTAAAGAATTAAATTTTCTATTTCCCTAGCTATTTTTTATTTAGATATAACTAGTAATTATTATGTTATTATAAAAAAGCAATTATATTATAACATTGATATTATTCATAGCTAAATAAATATACTATCCGTTCTAGTAATTATATGTATAATATAAATGAAAAAATAACTTAGGGATAGAAAATTAAATTTTTTATTTTTTTGGTTAAGTTTTATTTAGATGTAATTAATGGTTATTACGTTATTATAAAAAAACATTTATATTATTATTTTAAAGTTATTTATAATTGAAATTATATAATTTATATATTTAAATTTTCGCATTTTCTAGGCTAATATTAGTAAATAAATTATTTTAAGATAATAGATAAGTATATAATTATTTATAAAAATAATAAATCTAATTATTTTTATTAATTTTAAATTATCTAAATTTTTAATAATTATTTAAATAAATAAAAAGTAATATAAAATTTAAAAATCAATTAGTTTAATTTAGACTAAGAAAATAAAATTTGTGGGGAGGGATAAATCAGGGGTCTGATTGGCTAAAAAGCTATGTGGCTAGAAAGATACATTTTGTGATTTTAATTTGAACTTTTAAGATAAAATTTAAATATTAAATTTTATATTGAAATAATCGTCGAATTAAACTCTTTTTAATAGTATAGGTTACACTTGAATACGATTTGAAATGATTGCTATATGTATTGATTTTGAAAAAGAATTATACGAATTGATTTCGAAAAGGAGAAAAATTAATTGTAAGTTTACATTTCGAAATTATCGCATTCGGTATTAATTTAATTCATTTAATTATAGTAATTAAATTATAATAATTCGAATATTAAATTTAATAATGAAATAATCATTAAATCGAGCTTTTTTTAATAATATAAATTACATTTAAATGCGATTCGAATTAATTATTATATATATTAATTTTAAAAAAGAGTTATACGTATTAATTTCGAAAAAGTAAAAAATTTCGGGGCGCATATTAAAAATCGTTGAATTCGATATTATTTTAATTTAATTAAATTATAATAATTAAATTATAATAATTTAAATTTTAAATTTAATATTAAAAGAATCATTAAATTAAATTTTTTTTAATAATATAAATTACATTTAAATGCGATTTGAATTAATTATTATATATATTAATTTTAAATTTATTATTATATATATTGATTTCGAAAAAATTTACCGCGCGTATCGAAATTTATTAAATTTACTATCGATTTAATTAAATTTAATTATAATAATTAAATTATAATAATTAAAATAATGTAATTTATATTAATAGAATTATTAAATCTAATGTTTTTAACTAATATAAATTATAATAAATTATTAATAAAATTAATTAAATTATTATTAAAAATAATAATTTTAAAAGTATATATATAAAATAAAAATTCATTATAAACTTAGCGTACGTATTAAAATTATTAATTAAATTAAATTAAATTATAATAATTAATTTAATTAAATTAATTTAAATTAATTAATTTATAAAAATTAATTTAATTAAATTAATTTATTTAAATTAAATTATTTAAAATAAATTATTTAAATTGAATTATAATATTTAAATTATAATATTTAAATTATAATATTTAATTTATAATAATTTAATTATAATAATTTAATTATAATAATTAAATCGAATTAAATTAATTTAATTCGATTGATTTAATTCGATTAATTTAATTAAATTAAATTATAATATTTTAAATTATAATATTTTAAATTATAATATTTTAAATTATAATATTTTGAATTATAATATTTTAAATTATAATATTTTAAATTATAATATTTTAAATTATAATATTTTAAATTATAATAATTCGATTATGATATTTAATTTATAATAATTTAATTATAATAATTTAATTATAATAATTAAATTAGATTAATTTAAATGATATAATTTACATTAAAAAATTCGTTTAATTTAGGGCTTTTAATTAATATAAATTATAATATAATTGCAATTAAATTAATAAAAATATTATTATATATATATAATGAAAATTAAAATATATATTAAATTACTTGATAAGTCATATAAACATTATAAGTTTATATAAATAGCTTTGATATAATAATTCATATTAAATTGAAATGAATGATTAAGCCCGAATAGTTAAATGGTAATATAAATAATTAGCCCCCCCCTAGTAAAATTCGTAATAATATAAAAAGCTAAATTTAAATCTAAATAAAAATATTCTTTTAAAAAATATAAATTAACTAATTAAAAATTAGATTTTAATATCTAATTTATTTGCTTTATAATTATAAAATTATTATAATTAAATAATTATAAAATAAATAAATTAAATAGCCGTAATATTAAATTTAATTTCCCAAAATAATTAATTAAATTTTAAATATTTTAATTTAAAAATTTAAAAAAATCAAAGAGCTTTCATAATATTAAAAAAAGCCTCCCACAGGGAAAATTTTTTTCGGGAATATGTTAAAAAGTAAAAAAAGCAAAAAGAAAAGCTTTTAGGTTAAATCGAACCCCCGATTTATTCATTTATTTAATAGGTCGGGGATTCGATTTAAACTATGAATTTTTTTTTTGCTTTTTTCGCTTTTTAATATATTCCCGAAAAAAATTTTAAAATTAAAATATTTTTAATTATTTAAAATTAATAAATATAAATTATATATTAATATTATCATATTAAATTATTTTTTATAATATTTTAAATATATTATTTATTAATAGGTTTTTATTTTTATAATTTTATATAAATATTTAATTATAATTATAATAATCTTTTTAAAATAATAATAAATTATTTACGAAAGTAATTTAATTAAAATCATATATTTTAATATTATATTAAATTATATATATATTTAAATAATATTTTTTAATTAAAAATTTATTTTTTATTTTAAAAAAATAAGTGTAAAAATAATAATAATACATTAATTAAATTTTTAAATTATTAATAATTAAATTAAAATAAAATTTTTATTAAAATTATTATAATTTTAAATAATTAATTATATTTTTTTATATGGTATATTTATTATTTTTTTTTTTATTTTATAGATTATTTATGATTTAAATAATTAATTTCTTTTATATTTTTTTTCGTTATATTTTTTAAATGTAAAAATATTATATTTAATAAGCATTTTTATTTCGAAATTATTAATAATTTTAAATAATTTATTAAATATGATTATTTTTTTTTTATTATAATTTAATAATTAATTATAAATTAATATGTTTTTTTTAAATTAAAAATATTTATATATAATTTGTATTTTTTAATTTATTTTTATTTTTTTATAATTATTTATATTATTTTTTCATTATTAATTTCATAATATTTTTAAAAATATAATTATTTTTTAAATTAATAATTTTATTAAAATTTTTAAAATTATAATAAAATTCTTTTATAATTTTATTTTAATTATATAATTTAATAATAATTATATAAATGTCATATCAGGAGCGTTATTTACGTTAGGTCATATGCTTTAATATATAATTCCAAATGATAATTATATATATATATATAGCTTATCGCTTTTAAAAGAGCTTTGTTTTTTTTTTCTTAATAGATTAACTTTTTATTACTATGTAATAATTTGGTATCTTATAATATAATAATTATAAGCTTAGTAAATATTTAGGCGCCTTAGTATTTTAAGTGATTATTTATATATATATTTCTTTAATTTTTTTTTAAAAAATATTTTCTTTTAAAAATTTTTTTTTATTTTTTAAAGAATTTATATTATTAATTATTTAATTATTTTCCATTAACATTCAATTTTATTTCATATTAAATCCAAAGCTTTTTTATTATCATATTTTCTTTTATTATCATTTTATTTAATTTAAAAGGGATTTTTAATTTCTTTAAAATAAAACTTATTAAAATAGTATAATATTTTAATTGGCGTTTCGAAATTAAATTTTTTTATAAAAAACGTAATATTTAAAAATATATTAATCCTAAGAGTAATTTTATTTTTAATTTAAACTTATTTACTAAGGAAAATATCTATTTCAAAGAAATTATTAAGTAAATATAAAATGTAATTAAAATTAATAAAATCATAATCATTTAATAGCTTAAAATTACTAATTCTTAAAAGAAAAGCGTTACTATTTAAAATAATAAAAATATTTTTTTAATTATAATAACTAATATTTTATGCTTAGAATAATTAACCTAATATAATATATATAAGAAACTTATAAATAAAAAAATTAATATTTTACTTATAGTTATTAAATTTAAATATAATGTTAAAATAATTAATTATATTATTAAAAAAATAATTATATTTTAATTTAATAAATTCATATAAATAATTATTAATTATATTATTTTAATTTTTATAATATATAAATTTATAAATAAAAATAATATAAATATTCATTTTTAATTTATTAAATTTAAATATTAGATAATTCTATTAGATAATATTTAAAAATTAATAGTTAAAAATATATATATTAATATTTTAATTTAAACTTATAAGGGCTAGGGTAAACCTAAAGATTAATATAATAAATAATATATTATATATACCAATTATACTACTTATAAAATCCCAAATATCTAAGGATATAAAATTAAAAAATAATTTTTACAAATAATAAAAGCAAAGTGGGATTTTTTTTAAATTTAAATTTACTTTAATAATCTTTTAAATTTTAATAAATTAAAAGTTTATTTAGATTAAATTAATTAAATATTTTATAAACTTATAATTAAATGGTATAATTATTTTAAAAATACCCTAAGGAATATTCACAAAGGTTTTAATAGTTAATTCTTAATTATTATTAATAATAAAAATGAAAATTTTAGAGCGGGCGATATTAATAATTATAATTTCTCAATTAATAAGAATAATTTTAAAGGTAAAAAATACATATATCTATACCATATAGGCGTTTTTAAAATCTATGGGTAAAAATTAAAAGAATATATTATTTTTTAATATATAATAAAAAGTAAAACTAATTATAAGATTTTTAAGAAATTTATTAAAAAATAATATTAAAAAATATAAGTTTTATTTACTTTAAATAAATTTAAATAATTAAAAATTAAAATTAATATTAATGGTTTTAAAATAAAACTTAATAACTTTTTCCTAAAAAAAAAAAGTTACGATAAAATATAAAATCTTAATTTTAAAGATAATAATTTTAATTTTACCGTGATTAATCTCATTTAATTTTAATTAAATGGAATTTTTTTAATTAAAAATATTAATGCTTTATATTAAAAAATAAATAATTATTTTAATTAGGAAAATTACACTTTTAAAATTATATTATTAGATATAAATTCTAATAATTAAGATAAATAAATTCTAATAGATAAATTATTAATTTTAAATTACTTTAAAAATAAACTTAGATTTTAATTATATATAGCCGATATTCCATTAGATTTTAAAAATATTAAAAATCTTATTAAGCAAAAATCTAAATTTATTAATATTTTATTAATAAGGATTTTAAATATTAATTTTAATAGATAAATAATTATAATGAAACCATTAATTATTATATTTTATTATTTTAAAAATAATCTTAATATAAAAAAAATGATTAATTTAATTAAAATATTATATATTATTAATTATTTAATAATTTTTAAATAAATATATTATTTTAAAAATAAAAGATTATCCTTTTTTTTAAAGGATAAGGATTTTATTTTTAGGGGATATAAAAGCTTAGTAATTTTTAAAAATAAAGATAAAATATTATCCGATATCTAAAAAAATAAAAATATTATTATTAGAAAAAATTTAGATTATTTTTTTAATGAAAAAAATGTTAATAAAAAAAGTGGGGTAATCTAAGATTATGAAATAATTTAAATAATTATTTTAATTAATAAAATTATGAAAATTTATAAATTAAATTATTTTAAAAATAATGATTTTATTTTTTCATTTAACGTTTTTATTATTTTTAATCTTTTTTATTACTTATTTATTAAAAACATTATACTTGATACTTATAATTTAATATATTTAATTAATAATTATAATTTTTTTATATTAAGCTTTTTTAAAAAAGTTTTATTAAAATAATTAATATATATAAGAATTATAAATTTTCTTATCTTTAAGAAAAATAAATACCTTTTTTTTAAAATAATTATTAATAATAATGGGAAAAAATTTTTTAATATAATTTTAAAAGATATAATATTTATAAAAAGATTCTATATGAATATTATTATTAAATTTACGTTTAATAAATATTATATATAATATTATAATCTAGATTATACTTTTTATAAGGGAATGGATTTAGGTAAAAGCTTCGTTATTAAACATTTATAATGCGAATATAATTTAATTTTCTTTAAATATAAGTTTTTTTTTATTTATTTCGTTGCTCTTTTGAAATTACTAATATATATATTATATATAATATTAAAAAGTGCGGCTAGTATAATAATTACTTTTTTAAAAGATATAAGAAAAAAATATATTTATTATAAATAATTAAGAAATATATTATGTGGGAAAAAAAATATAAAAAAAATCTAGTATTTATGATTAAGATATCTAGGTTTATAGATATTTAGAGCTTTTATTTTATATATTAAGGGAATTATTATTAAAAGGATTATTAGTAAAATTATTTATGAATATTATATTTAAATATATATATATAAAGTGATTTTTTAATGTATTTCTAAGAATTTTTCTATTAGACTTTTTTAAAAAGTATTATAAAATATATTTAAATATAAATAGAATATTATAATCGATAGCTTTAATTATTTTCTAGTAATTAAAAATAAATATAATAATATGTTTTTTTTAAAATTAATAGTTAGTAAAAATTAAATATTTCTTATAATTTAAATTAAAAAATTTAAGAATTAAGTTTTAAAATAATTTAGGTTTTATATTTATATATTTAGATATGATAAAGATATAATAATAATTGCTTTTTTTAAAGGAAAAATATTTTATGAAATTATATGTAAAAAAAAAAAATATTACTTTTAAATTTTTTTTAGCCTATATGAAAAAACTTATAGGGGGTATTAAATGTGTAAAATAAAAAGTAATTAATAAAATAAATAAAATGAAAATAAATATTAGATTATTAGAAAAATTATAATTTGAAATGGCGTGAATAATATTATATTTGATTAATAGGAATTTATATTAAATAGAAAATATATAATCCCTTAAAGAAATATTTAATAATTAATTCCGATAATATTTTCGTTTTTATTCCCTAGTAATTTTTATTTTATTTATAAAGAATTTAAAACCTAATTAAAATTATATATATATATATAATTATAAAATATATATTTTTAAAAAAAATTAGAAAAAAAGTAACTTAGGAATTTACTATAAAAATTTTAAAATTAAAAAAAAAATATATATTAGGTATTTAATAAGATATTAAACATTTAATTTTTTTAAAATATAACTTTTTAAATTTAATAAAATGGTTATTACGTATAATATTTAATTTAATAAAATGCTTTTTTATTAAAAAAAAAAAATTTTTATAATGATTATTATTATATTTAAAATTTTTAAGTAAATTATTATAATAAATATTAAAAAAAAAAATAAGAAAATTTTTATTTTAATTATTAAAATATTAGATATATGAAATGCCTAAACTTATATGATATGTGAAAATAATATTAATATTATTTAAAAAAATAATAATATATTATTATCTAATAATAATTAATTAATTAATTAATTAGAAAATTATAATTTAAAAATAAAAACGGCTAGGATAAAAATTAAAAATACGGTTATAATAAAAAAACCATTTAATTTAAAAATTATAATTATAATTAAAAAGTTATTTAACTTAAATCCTAACGATTAACCAATTAAATTTATAACCCCCCAAAAATCTTTAGCTTTAAAATAAAAAAATATAAGAAAAAAGAATATAAAAAATATTATAAATAGAAATTTATTATGAATATTAAAACTATAGCGGAACTTAATAGAAATATACCCGCTAAAAGATCTAAAAATTATTAAATTTAATATACCTAAATCTTTAATTAAAACTTTAGAATTACTAATAATATAAAGAAAAAAGTAATTAAAAAGCTTTTTTAATAGACCTTTAACGTTTTAAAGATCTAATAGTCCTAAGCAAAGCTATTAAATAAAAAGATAAAGCCTTAGTAATTAATTTAATAAAAAACAAAGAAATATAAGAAATTCTATTTTTATAATAATCTTTTATAAAAAAAAAAAATATTATTTTACTAAAAAATCATTAATAAAAATTTTTTATAAGCATTTTCTTATTTAATTAATAAAAAATTATATATGTAAAAAACCACGTATATATAATATTATATTTAATAATAAATATAATTATATTTTAAAA
This sequence comes from Hypoxylon sp. FL1150, assembly GCA_022495205.1. NCBI lineage: Eukaryota > Fungi > Ascomycota > Sordariomycetes > Xylariales > Hypoxylaceae > Hypoxylon > Hypoxylon sp. FL1150. Next base: position 6,084 of record MU376473.1, on the reverse strand, counting down.
TTATATAATTTACTTAAATATAATTTTAAATAAGAAAAAAATATATAAAAATAAATTTTTATTAAAACCAAAGACCTAGAAAAACCTAGTGGAATATTAATTTAATAATAAATTTAAAAAAAATACCTACTAGGAAATTAAAATATTCTTATAAAAAGATATATAGAAAATAATTAAGCGCTTTAAAACTTAAAATACCCCGTTCCTATTGAAATGGATGTTTATTTATAAATTTAATATAAAAAAATATTTTCAAACTTATAAATTAAAATTAATAATATATAGGGATTTATAGAATTTTATACTCTAAAATACCTATATAATAATATTAATTGCTAAATTATTTAAAATTCTAATGGCATTAATTATAAAAAATAATATAAATATATATTAATTTAATATCAAAAATATTTTCATAAATATTTTATAAATAAAAGAAAAATCTATTATATATAAATTTCTAAATAATTTTAAAAAGCTAAATAAATATATTTTTTTTAAATAAATGCTTTATAAGTTTAAGGATTTACCATTACTCTAATATAAAAATATATCAGAAACCCTAAATATAATAAATTTTAAAGTTTTACTTAAAAAACCTTATTTATTTTATAATAAAATTTATAAGATTTATATTTTAATATATATAAATAATATTTTTATTATCTTTTTAAAAAAGAATAAAAAATAGGTAAATAAAATGATTAATTTACTTAAAATATTATATAAAATTAAAGATTAAAGTAAAATCTTATGATACCTAAAAATTAAAATTATTAAAAATCAAAAGCTTCGTACCATATCATTATTATATAATTCCTATATAAAAAAAATTATAATAATATTTTTATATTACTAATGCCATTCTTAATAAAAATATTTAAGAAATTTTTTAATTAAATAATAAAAATAGAAATTAAAAGATATTAAAAATATATTAAATTAATTTTATATATAATAATAATAATTTAGTTAAATGTAATTTTTATAATAATATAATTTTCGTATTTTTTAATTAACCTTAAATCTAAACATTTAAAAATAATTAATTAGGTAATTTTATATTTATATATTATATATTATTTTTATATTTAATATAAAAAAATAAATATTAAAACCTAAACATTAATAATTACAAATAATGTTTTATTCATAAATAATAAAAAAATTAAACGCTCATTATAAAAATATATAATTTTTTTATTTGGAAACTTAATTATATAGAAAATTATTTATTAAATTATAATATTCATTTTAATAATAAAAATAAAATTAATTACGTTATTAGAAATAATAAAAAAAATATTTATTTTATAATATTTTTTCAAAAATATTAAAATCAAATTTAAGAATATTTAGAAAATATATAATAATAATTAACAAATAATTAAACTTATAATAAAAAATAAAAAATAAATTAATATTTAATTTAAACATATAAACATTTAGAATATATAATTAAAATAAAAATATATTCAAAGTAAATTCAAAATAATTTATTTACTAATAAATCAAATGCCTACTAATAAGTTAATAAAAAATTTATTAAAATAACTTTTTAAATATTTTAAAGTTTTATTTAATTTATAAAATTACTAAATTTTAGCCTAATTAATTAAAAATAATTTTAATTAAAAAAAAAAATAACTTTTACTTATTAAAAGGAAAAAATTTAATGTTAATTAAAATATTTATTTATTTAAAAAATAATTCCTTGTTACATTTTTTTTTACTTTAATATTTTTATTTTTATAATTTTTCTTATTTATAAGTTATATTTTTTTTCATAAGTATCAAAAGAAATTATTTACTAAAAACCTTTTTTTCTAATAAATTAAATAATTTTTTTACCCACACATAACATATAATTTTTTTCTAAAATAAAATTTAAATTCTATTATTTTTAATTTCTATTTATCCAATAAAAACATTTATTAAATATAGGGCATTTTCTTTTAAAATATGTAAAGTAATATGAAAATTAATAGAATATTTTTGAATATTTTATTTAAAAAATTAGCGTAATAAATCTTAGGAAATTAATAATTTAAAAGGTAAGAGAATTTACTTTTTATATATTTTTATTATTTTTATATTTACTATTTATATATTATTATTCTTAAGCTTTATAAAACCAAAGTATAAGAAAAATAAAAATCTTGGGAAATAAATGGCAAAAATACCCTAAGTTATAATTATAATAATAATTATTACTCCTAAAAATATCATAATATTTTTTAAAATTATAATTAATTATAATATTATAAATATATCTTTAATAAAAAATTAATAATAATTATTTTTCATTTTTTATATATTAAGAATTAAAAGTTTAAGATATATTTATATTCTAAGATTTTAATTTAATATATTTTAAATATTATTTAGGCTAATTTCCTAAAAAATTATTTATATAACCTCCCAAAAAATACAACTAATAAAAAAAAAAATCTTATTATTAAAAAAAAGATTATTATTTAAAATAATAATTAATTTAAAAAATAAATCATTTATTACCATATCTTTATTTTTAATAATTCTATTAGGAATATTATGATTAATATTTTTACTTTTTAAAAAAAATTATTAGGTTTTCAAATAAATATCTTAATATATATTAACTTATTAATAAATATTATCTAAATTTTTAGAAATTATAATATATTTTTCAGAAAGTTTTTAAAATATAATTTTAAAATAATGGTATTATATATTAAAAATAATAAATATAAAATTATTGTGATTTATAAAGTAATTAAAGTTAATAAATTCTTATAATATAAAGGTAAATTGTTTTTTATAACGCTAATAAGCCTAGAAATTTACACATAAATAATCTTATAATTAATATTCCATTTTATAAATCAAATTATTAAAGAAAAAATTAAATTTACTATCTAAATAATCATTTAAATCTAAAGGAAAACCTAATTTATTATACTTAAATAATAAAAAAAAATTATTTAATTGCAAAGATATAATAAAATAAATTCTAATAAAAAGAAAAATTAATATATAAATAAAAAAATAAGGTTTTAAAAAAAAAGAATATTTATTTATTAGCGGAAATATTAATACCAAATCTATTATTAATATAATTATTTATATTTTTTATTTTGGTAATAAAATAAATAGTTTTTTTAATAATAAAATATTTGTATTAAATTTATAAAAATATATGTTTTTAACATTTATTTTCTAAATTATAATAAATTATAATAGTTTAATTATACTTAATTTATTTTTTAATAGGTATTATTATTAATAAAAAATAATTAAACTATTATATATAAAATTATTTTAATTATTTTAATATGATATAAAAAGCGGAAAAATAATATATAAAAAATTCTAATATGTATAAAAATTAGGAGGTAATTTAAAATTAATTTATATAAAATATAAAATAAAATTAAAAATTAATTTATTATTATATAAAAAAAAAATTTAACCTAATTAGTCTAAGAAAAAAATTTCTTAAATATTTATTAAAAATTTATTTATAAAATAAAAATATAAATTAATAAAATAAATATTATAATAATTATTTTATACTTCGCTCCTAAATAATAAAACAAATATAATATATTATAATATTTATTATTTATTATTTAATTTTATATTAAAAAAATATATATATTATAATTTTATTCAGATTAATATAAAGATTTATATATAATAAAATTTTTTTATTTATTATTTTTATTTATTATTATATTAATAATATTTTAATTTACTGGGTATGTTATATATTTACAAAATAATTATATATAAATAACTTTATATATAAAATAAAATATATTTAAATTATATTATATGATTATATATTTAGTTAAGAAATATATTATATTAAAAACATTATTCATACCAGGTCATATATTTTAATATATAATCCTAGGTAATAGCTATATATATATATATAATTCATTATTTTCGAAAGAATTTCGCTTTTTTTTTCCTAATAGATTAATCTTTTATTACCATGCAATGATCTAATATCCTATGATATAATAATAAAAATTTATTAATTTATCATTAATTTTTATTATATAAATTTTATTATTTTAAATTATAAAAATATAAAATCTTTTTTTTTTTTTTTTTTTTTTATATATTTAAATTTTAAATTATAATAGTAAATTTAATATATTTAATATATTTAGGTTATTTATTATAGCAAAGGCATTATAAATTTAATGCTAAATTTTAAAGATTTATATTTTTTATATTATTTTTTTAATAACCATTACTTTTATTATTATTAACGGCATAAATAAATTACCATTTAATAATTTAAAATATATTTTAAAAATTAATAAAATAAATATTAATTTATTTAATTTAATTATATTATTTATAATTTTTATTATTATTTATAAAATATTTATTTAGTTTATTTTAAAGTTTAAATTACCATTAATAATTTCGAAAATATAATAAAATAATATATAATATCTTTTTAATTTATTAATTAAATAATATATTTTTATTAGGATTTTTTTAATATTAATATATAAATCTTTTATATTTATAATAAATTTACCGGTAATAAAATTCTTTTTAATATTAAAAATAATATTATTTAAGGGATTAAAATATATATTAATTTATATATTATATAGAATATTTTATATATATTTTGCTATTATTTTTTTAAGGAATTTTATAGCCTAAAAAATTATAATATTATTAATTATATATAAAATTAATTCATTATAAATATATATTATATTAATATAAATATTATAATTAAAATCGATATTATTTTATAAAATAAATTTAAATCATTTAAAAATTAAATTATATATTTAATATTAATAATAAAATTTAATAATTTTTTTAATTAAAATTTAATTAATATTATTATAATTAATTTTTTTAAAGATATTATAAGATTATTTTATTATTAGATATTTAAAATATTTATAAAGTTATTTTAATTTTTTTTATATTAAATAATAATATATTATTATATGTTTATAATTTTCAAATAAATATCATAAGTATTTTTATTTATAAATAATTAAATAATAATTTTTTTAATAAATTAATATATTTTTTATATTATTAAAATAAGAGTTTTGTTATTCGTATATTTAAAAATCTCTTCCCAGGCCTTATCCATATATCTATATATTTTCTTAAAGTTCCATGCCAAAAAATTTAATTCTATTATAATTCTTAATATAATTTTATTAGTGGAGCTTATAGTATTATATAATTTATTTCATCTAATCATTTTAATTAAAAGCTCTATAGTAATATTCTTTTTGTAATTTTATAATTTCTTTTCGAATTTATATTTAATAAATATTTATTATTTATAATATATTCCAACTGGTATATTTTATTATATTTTAATTCCTTTTCGCTTTAAATAATTTAATAGTTTTATTAGCTATAAAAATACAATTTAATTTATTTAATTTAGATTAAAAATAATTTTTTATTAATATAAAGTTTTCTATTAAATTTTTTTAAATAATTAAGTTATTTAAATATTTATATTTATATAAAAAGATTTTGAAATACGATATAATTAGCAATTATTTCCAAAGGGTATTATATAGTACCATATAATTATTAATTTTGAATAATTTTATATATACCGCTTGGATTTTAATATAACTTAATATATTAAATTCACAATTAAATTTTTAATTAAATAATATTAATTATTAAAAGATTAAAAATAATTTTATAAAATTATTATGCTATGAGAATTATTACGCTTAAATCGGCAATATGGGAAAATATATAAATATATAGATAAAGCCTAGAAAGAGATTTTTAAATATACGAATAATAAAACTATAAAATAAATGTTAAATTAATTTATATCATATAAATATAAAAAAAATAATATATTTATATTAATAATTTAAAAAATAATTTTTCTAAAAAAAATTAATATTTTTGCTATTTTAATATTATATTTTTTTAAATTATTATTAAATTTTATATTATATTTTTTAATTATTAATATATCTAATATAATATTTATTTAAATTAATTAGAAAATTTATAATTAATTTATTTTTCTAATTAAAATATTTATAATTTTAATATTTAATATAATATTTT